>CAKALU010039992.1:0-17735 GCA_916700995.1 Hozukius guyotensis
ACACACACACACACACACACAGTCAGGGTTACAGAGTTGAGTCTGCTTTATGGCGTAGCCACCCTTTGATTCACCGCTCAATGAAACTTGTGACTGTTTTAATTAAGGGGAAAAATACACTGACAGTGTAGCACACGGAAATCCGCCGCCATGCACATAAAGGGCGCTAATGCTTTTCTTCCTGTCGACGCAAGGCTGGCCTCCTTTTGTCAAACTGACCATTCACTTCTCATTCATTTTCTTTCCCTCTCTTTTCTTCTGTTCTTAAGTACGGCATCGCATGAGGTCTAAAGCTAATGACAGGAAAAAACATATTCAGGGCCCAGCCAGGTGAGAGAGCTTCATGTGACCAGTTGGGATTGACGTTTTGTTAAAAAACACATTTCTTTCTTTGTTTTCTGGTCTGTTTGTGACAGTAGACTGCCACAGGGGATTCTTTATGGCAACAGGGAATATCCTTCACCCTCTTCTGTTGTTTGGTGTGCCTTAGGGCAGGAGGAGTTCACCTCCGCTATTCTACGGGAAATAAACAATAACTTATTTGTCTTATTCTTTACTTTTTAAAGGGAATTTCATACCATCTCATGATCAGTAAGAGTTTCAGGGTCAGTTTGTGTACTATTTAAACTTTTCACTCTTAGTTAAGTAATGGGAAAGGAATTGTACTCTCTGGTCATCAACCAGCATCCAAAACAGCTGACAGCTGTCTGCGGGTTCCCATGTTAGTCACAGAGGTACAGTTCTCTGTCGTTGTGCTATTTTGACAGATGTTTTGCCGAGGTTTGTGTATGCTGGCGTGTGACAAGTCCTCCCTTCCTCTGGGGATCAATGTCTGTCCTGTTCTCTCGCCGATCTGATGTTTATCTGCTGGTGATCAATCACACCGTTGACAGCCCGCGGGTTAGTGTTACCATCCCCACTGCCTCTGAGTGGGCGTCTGTAGATTGAACACAAAGGACAGGTGATAACTAATAAGGATGCATACATTAATTAAATATATGCCAACGTGTATGTGGTACATCAGGTTTTAATTGTGCTGTATGGGTATGAATGTGGGAAAAAAAACTTCTGCTTATAAAAGCTTAAATCTTTAAACAACAAATGTGCTTTATTTTCACATTTTGACGGAATGTGTGTGTATATTTCTTTTAGTTTGTCATTAATTTGCCTTTATTAATGAATCTATATAAATGTACTAGGGCTGTCAAAGTTGACGCGATATAACACGTGAACACAAATTTGTTTTAACGCCACTAATTTCTTTAATGCATTAACACAACTTCCGATTTTTAGGTTGTAACCGGCTCAGTCTTAAAGCTAGAGTGAAGATACCAACCATGTCATACTAGCTTGTTGCGAAGGAGGCTAAATAACGCTCCAAACTTACAATCAATTTTGGTGAGGGAAAAACTGGCATGTCCATTTTCGAAGGGGTCCCTTGACCTTTGACCTCAAGATATGTGAATGAAAATGGGTTCTATGGGTACCCACGAGTCTCCCCTTTACAGACATGCCCACTTTATGATAATCACATGCGGTTTTGGGCGAGTCATAGTCAAGTCAGCACACTGACACACTGACAGCTGTTGTTGCCTGTTGGGCTTGAGTTTGCCATGTTATGATTTGAGCATAATTTTAATGCTAAATGCAGTACCTGTGAGGGTTTCGGGACAATATCTGTCATTGTTTTGTGTTGTTTATTGATTTTCAATAATAAATATATACATACATTTGCATAAAGCAGCATATTCCCCACTCCCGTGATGACAAAAGTATTAAATACTTGACAAATCTCCCTTTAAGGTACATTCTGAACAAATACAAAATGTGTGATTTATCGCAATCAACTATGGACAATCATGCAATTAATCGCGATTAAATATTTTAATCAATTGCCAGCCCTAAAATGTACACACAAGTTCATGTCTTAAGCTCTTTGATATATAACTAATATGTTTAATGCTAGATAAATATTTCAGAGATGGATTAAACTTCAGTGTTTAGATAACAGGTGGGATTCTACCACAACTGTTCTCTTGAAAAAGACAAAAGCCATTTAATACAGTACAGGCCAAGTTTCTCGTATCCCCAGCCCAAAATAAAGCCTCTCCACACTTAAAAGAAATGATTGATGATGACTCCCCGCTCAGAGCAAATGGGCCCAAGTCAGGATTTTCGTTCTAAATGCAGGTGTCAGTAATCCTCCTTTGCCTCTTCAAGTGATGTTTTTAGCCCGAGGCAATGCTTGACCAGATTCCTCCCTTACCGCGTAGAAACAGTGTAATCTCTCAATCCTTGACACAGCAAATAAACACTGCACAGAAAGAGAGCCCGGCAACTTTATCTCTCACTTCCTTCCGTATTGTCTCGTTGACAAGTTTCAGGGGGAACCTCACCGAGGAGAGAAAAGAGGAGACATATTTCTTAGGTAGCAAGCCCAAAGGGGCTGTGGCCGGGGATTGAAGGTTAAGTGCATGTACTAATACTCACAAAAAGGAACTTAACACCTTAGGATATAATGACATTGCATACACTTCCTCTTGGCCTTCCATTTGGTTACCCTCTCTTCCTTAAGAGAGGGAAACGGCAACATTATCTTGTTACACAATATGGGAGGATAAGATTCTGAAATAAGAAAATATAAATAAGTTGCTTGACTGAAGATGTGGTGATTAGGGCTGCAACTAACAATTATTTTCTTTGCCGATTAATTTCTTGATTAATTGATTAGTTGTTTGGTCTATAAAATGTCATAAAATGGTGAAAAATGACGTCCTCAAATGTTTTGTTTTGTCCACAACTCAAAGATATTCAGTTTACTGTCATAAGAGAGTAAAGAAACCAGAAAATATTCACATTTAAGAAGCTGTAATCAGAGAATTTAGAGTTGTCTTTCTTTAAAGATTATTCAAACCAATTTATCGATGATCAAAATAGTTGCTGATTAATTTAATAGTTGACAACTAATCGATTAATAATTGTTTCAGCGCTAGTGGTGATTATACATTTTAGTGTAATTTCTGTCAAAGTAGCACATCTCTTTTGTTAATGTAATACATATTAATCAAATTAAAAACAACTATCTAGTAAGGCAAGCCACCCTGAGGAGAAACTTATTTGGGGCTTCTTTTGTATCCATGATGTCACTCATAATTGCTGTAACCACAGCACCTAACTGGAGGTTAATGTCTTTTAACCTCTCTCATCAATTATTCCTTCAGATACCTGAACTCCCACTCCTCCAGTTGCCCACCCCTCATTTTAATTGGTGAGTGCACCTTTTTCCCAGGAGATAAGTGTACGGCTGCAAACGTTTAGTGCAGACCTTTTCTTTGTTTATTCTATAGGACTCATCCTTTGGGAGTGTCTCAGTTGGCTTTATATTGTATCAGTATAGATGTCAGAGATCATCCTAGATCAGATTGGGTAAAAAGGTATGACATGTTGTCTTAACAGCCTCTAAGTGCTGGAAACAGTAAGGGAGTAGGATGCATCCTTTTCATAATCTCACAGGCTTAAATGAATGTCAAGAATACAAATAAAGGCTTTAATGTGCGTGCAGCACCTCAATCCCTTCAACACTTCCTAACTGAAAGACCATGTACAACGTGGTGGTGGGCCTTTTCCTGATTCACATCATAATATAGCAAAACCACCATGCTCTCCTGATTATCTGAGATGGTAAAAAGGATGGCAACCAGCTAATAATCATAATTATAATCACAGAATTTGTATTGTTTCTCCTCAAATTGAAATTCAACAAATGCCTGTTTCACTTTGGTGTTAGGCCTTCAGGTAAGCCGCTCCAGACCAGAATATATATCAGTTTACTGCAGGTTTTCAAGCTTTCTGTTTTAATATGGAAAATTACAGTGCAAAAATGTAGTTAATGCACACAGCTTGAGTTCAGATCTGGAAGGCAACTCTATTGTCCTCTAGGTTAGTTGTTACCAAAATGAGCACTTATTCCAGCACCTATTGTATACACCCATGTCTCTGAAAGTCATTTTTGTGTATGCAAAAAAATTTGGGGGGGGGGGGGCATTTTGTACTTGTTGTCCACTGAGACAAACGGTTATAGCAGCAACTAGATGGATAATAAATATTTCACTTCGAAGCAGCACCTCTCATGTCAGACAACTCAGCAAGTTAGACTGTTATCAGGTTATTAAATGTGGGTTATCAGTGTTGATCAGCGTCATAGATGTGGGTCAGAAGGGGCCTGCTATACCCACTAGTAGGTTTTATCATCGATTCACATGGTAGATCACCGAAAGAAGGAAAAGACGACGACAACGACGACAACAACGACGACGACAGTGACGTCTAGCGACCGTAGTAATTATGACAGGAGCAGAAGCGGAAGTCAGGCGATGTTGTATAGAGAACGTGAAACTCCATATGTGGTGCAGGTCGGCTGCGATGGATGGGACACTAAACAAAGTGCCAGGTTCACATCCCTTGTCAAACCAACAACGTGTAGTTGTCTTTCTGCTCACAAGCGTTACATTTCACTTTTCAAACGTACTTATTTTAAGCCAAAACATGACCTTTTTCCCTTAACTTAACTAAGTGGTTTTGTTGCCTAAATTTAAAGAAGAGGTAGTTTTGTTGTCTAAACCTAAACAAGCTGTTTTGTTTGTGTCAAAACGTAACGTTTCATTCAGTTTTACATGTTAGAACATGTTGCTTTTAAGTTTCACTTTCACAACGTAGTTGTGACCCTACTGACCCACATCTATGAGGCTTATAACAACTGATGACGCACATTTAATGAGCTGATAACAGTCGAATCGGTTGCAGCACAACTCTGAGAGACCACCCCCTCAATGAGTTTGTCCACGGTTATGAGGATTTGATTATAAATGATCATCCGCTCAGCCTCTTAAACACACAAAAGAATTACATTACTCATACCAAGAGCCAGTTTACAGCATCTATAGTATGTCTGCTCCATCTCTGACCTTTGGTGACAGGTTTTGCACCCAACACTGACTTGGTCCCGTGCAGCTTCTGAACACCACATCTATGCTGCTACATTTCCTCTTCTATTTCCAAAGGGCCCTTAATAATTCCCCTTTCATCTCAATTTATTTAATGTGGCACCATACTGAGATTTTTTACCTCTGTAAAATTTCTCCGGTAATTTATTCAAGTTTTAAAAGCATATTTTCAGTCTTTCTAATGAAACTCATAAATGCAAAAATGACATTAACAGGAAAGATGTTGAATTTAAAATATATTTCATGTTAATTATAATTGCATTATATTAAAAGGAGATTATTTCACAATTAGCTCAAATTGTATTACTTTGTTCATTACATTCCTGATTTATTTTATCAATGGAAGTTTATTATTTTTCTTTTACAATTGCAATGCTATTGACATTTAATTTCAGGTAGGCATGAACACAATTCAAATGACAATGATGCGATATTTCGAAAAGTGACAAAGGGGGAAATATTAAATCTCTTTCTGATGCCCAGGGGGCAGTATTGGCTGTACATAATCCAACTAAAACTGCAACATTGCATATTAACCTTTGTAGCTGTATGAGTATTATGCTTAAATATGTCCTCAAGAGTCATATAAAAACAGTTGTTCAGCTTGGCGTCGACTGAAACACAAATTGAACTGTGAAAGGAGGCGTGTAACAAGCCCGAGGAGATTTTTGCTTTTTATGTACAACCTGTAAACAAGATTGTTTACTTCTACTGCTAAAGCGAACAGATTGGAGTTCAACAGACAAAAGCAGGTTTGATAAAGACACGACCGATCCGGAGGCCCGGGATCAGCAGCACTAATGGGATTAGATCTGCCACGCACACACCGAACACCAGGCAGGCTGGGAGCTCAAGACCTACACTTTCACTCAAAGTCAAAATAATCCACCTTTTTTTAATTTTAATTTTATTTAGTTTTTTCAAAATCTATCATTTTGACAAAATGAGAGTGAATAAATATTTAAATTTTAATTGGAAATAGTCATAAAAATATATGTCATTCATAATATATTGCTGAGAGACTTTTCAATTTCCACCCCTAAGGGGCAGCAGAGGCCTGCTTTTACCAGAGGCAGGTCATCTTTGAGCAATGACTGTCAAGTGGGACCCTCTCGTTTCCACCACCAAGAAAACAGCAGTAAGGAACAAAGGACCAAAGTTCAACAGACACGCCAACTAAAAATCAAAGTACGCCTGTTTTACCTGTTTTAGTTGAGGCATATTTTTGTCTTTAATTTTTTTGTTGTTGTTGATTAGCTGAATAGTTTTCACTACAGCAAATTAAGTTTTACAGCATGAGCAAAAAAGGTAAGTTTTAAGGGAGAAACAAATCCTCTTTCTCTCTGACTGACACACACACACACACACACACACACACACACACACACACACACACACACACACACACACACACACACACACACACACACACACACACTTCATTCGGTGAGCTCGCTTTCCTTCTTTCAGCAAACAGGTTGATACGGTGAGACCGAGCTGCTGGGTGGGCTCCACCGCGGGAGCTGAGGGCCCTTGGTTCAAGGCTATCAAGTGAAGTGTTCTTTGATAACAAAAAAAAAAAAAAAAATGAAATGAGCTAAAAAAATTTTTAGTGATAAGTGAAAAACGTGGCCGGGGCAGTTCTCCGGGTCGAGCTGTGGGATGCGACAGAGATTAATAAAGAGAGCAGGTCTGAGAAGGGAGAGGGTGACGCTGAGGTTAGCTGGAGGGCCAGACAGCGCCAGATGAAAGTGGGAACTCTCTCCCACAGCTGTCAGCAGCTTTTAATGCAAACTTTGCTATTGATTGGCAGAGCCGGCCAGGTTCTACCACCAAACTTTTCTCGAGTGTTGGGCGGATTGTGTGTTATGAAGAGTCCAGTATCAGGTTTGTCATCTTGAGAAAATGAAACTGGAGTTATATCTCTACTTACCAAAATCTTTTGCATCATTATTCTTTAATTTATTTGTCGATTGAGCCATGTATTTTTCATTTTTTGTAGCCGTGGAATGGGAGTTTACTGCATTATAGGTTTCCCAGGGCTCCACAGAGAGCAAGCCTGAGTTCTCTTAACCTGTTTCAATCCATTTAAAATGTGAGAAATCAGCGCCTATATTTACCTCAGATATGTACAAGCGAGGGTCCATGTTGAATACAGTAATCTTTAGCCTTTACACAGCACTGTAATTGAATCAAGCCATGATCTTTCATCCCTGTAGTTATTTTAAGACATGAATGACACAACAAAAATTGAAATGCACCCCTCCCCCCCTTTCCCATTTCAACAAAAGGTCAGAAATTCAATCACCACCGCTGCTATTGCTATAATAATATATGTATGGGAAACAGCCACAGTTACTGACCGCCAAATTCTTTGGCTGCCTTTGGTCATTTTGTCTTGCCTAAGAACAGAGGCGTCTCTCACTGTAGTTATCCATTAATCCCAGCAGGCTACAAGAGTACGGACGTACAACACCAACACGTTCTCTGATTCTTAAATCTGTTTAGTTCATTTAAATCCCCCTTGTCAGCACTGGATATTAGTCCTATTCAGACATTTACATTTATTTTGATTATCTAATTATTATTTTATTTATTTATTTTCTGATTATCATGAAATTGATACAAATAAGACTATTCTGTGTTTTATTTCTGGAATTAAAAGGGCCTTTACACAGTTTTCATTCAAGCATTATGTGCAGTATTTCTATAAGGATTAGTTCGGTTTTTATAGTAAGTTGTACATTATATACTCTAGATAAAAATATATATGATAGATATGAACCTTTTGTATGTATTTGTTTTAAGAGAGAAGCATAAATGGTAATTCCCTTTTAGTCTCAGGCAGGAATACATTGTTACTGCACCTACTGTACATCAGATAAATTGTTGAACACACAGACGAACAAAAGTCTAATTTCATCGCCTTGCTCCACGTCATATTTTCCTCGGCAACATTGTTAAAGAATTTGTGCATTCGTAAGAACCAGTAAATGAGAAAACTATTTCAGAGAAGTGCGAGATAAGAGAGTAAAGGAGTGGGAGTAACGTTAACAGCATGATACAGAGCACACGAGAGAGAGAGTGGGGGAGAGGAAATGTGGACCGGGAGAACAAAGTGAGGGAGGTAAACGGAGGAAGTGGAGTTGAGTTGAAATAAGCAGCCTCATTAATGCACCGTCACAGCTTTCATTAGCCTCCGAGAACAAGCTGCACCGATACAAGTCAGACAGAAAGAGATGTAAAAAAAAAAAATTACAACAAACTAAGCAAAAGACAATCAACAGATTAGACTAAACTGAATCCCTGGATTATTTGATGTGGGTGTATTTTACTACACGAGTGGCAGTGAATTAGGTTGAAGTGAATCTTTGAAGAATTTGTCACAGATAAACTGAACTGCCTCCTCTCCAACTCCCCTTATGCAGTACTTTTCACTCATAGACACAATTATATGAAAGAAAATGTGTCTATTTATACTTTTAGGTCAAAGAGTGCACATTTGTACACAGTTACCACCTCATAAATAGTGAAAAATAATTGGGAAAATACTCTGAATTCAGAGATTAGTGATACAAAAAGGTAAAAAAAACGTATCCCATACATTTTGTCCTCGCTTTATACAGAAACTATTGCAAATAGACAGTTTTCCTGTTGTGAAGAAGAGAGGAATGTTTCCTATTGTGATATATATATATTTCTTTTTTTGCCAGTGTGCTTGCTGTTTCTTGCAGCAGGCATTTTTAAACCCTTGCATCTATTACCTTTCACCGGGTAAATACCTAATGCTGGAAACATTTGTCAATGTATGCAGCTGGCTGAACAGAATAGATTATTAGGAAGTGAGGGGAAAAACACACACACACACACACACACACACACACACACACTGCTTCTCCAAACAGCACAAAGCTCGCCATACAAAGTGTGTTTCTCTACCTCAGACATAAAATGGCAACACTGGCCATTTGCAGACATTAATTGTAGTTCATTTTCACTAACAAGAATATTAAACATACAGTTATCATAATAAACGTAGACCTGCAGCGTATTAGTCAAGTCAAATTAATTATTTACAGCTTTTAAAGAGCGTACAGAAAACACACAGTGATCACAGACAATAAACAAGGAACTCATCTTGAATAGAAGCTATTGGACCAGAGGTTGTGTTTGTGTGTTTTCTGAGTGTACATGCACATGTGTCTGTGTGTGTGTGCGAAAGGTGCAAATGTTGTGCGAGGAATTTATGTGCTTTGCATTGTGGTGTTTACATCAAGCCTCATTAGGGATTTATAGCTGACGCACTGCAGCTCATTCATTCAGACATGCCGGGGTCAACACGGTGGAAAGGCATGAAACGCTTATTGTAAATAATTGAAGGAGAGTGCAAAAATACAAATTACTGAATACCGAATGGGCTCGTAATCTGATAAGGGAAATATTGCCGTACAATATGCAATGACCAGCTAACTGATTTAGGGCTGTAACTAACGATTATTTTCATTGTCGATTAATCTGTCGATTATTTTCTCAATTAATCGATTTGTTTTTTGGTCTATTAAATGTCAGAAAATGGTGAAAAATGTCAATCAGTGTTTCCCAAAGCCTAAGATGACGTCCTTCAAATGTCTTGTTTTGTCCACAACTCAAAGATATTCAGTTTACTGTCATAGAGGAGTAAAGAAACCAGAAAATATTCACATTTAAGAAGCTGGAATCAGAGAATTTAGACTTTTTTTTTCCTTAAAAAAATATATATTTAAACCGATTAATCGATTATCAAAATAGTTGGCGATTAATTGAATAGTTGACGACTAATCAATTAATCGTTGCGGCTCTAAAAACTAATCTGGAAGTTCAGAGATTTTCCAGAAATGTGCTTTTTAAGAGAGAAAGAAGTGGAGTAACTTGCGGTACAATTTGCGAAGCAAAAGAAGCCTATTATATATTATCGGCACAGTAGCAGTTAAATACTAAGTCTAACTAAGGCTTGCAGCTGTAAATAACAGAAAGAGAAGGCAAAAATGACATGTTTCCTGCTAGAATACAGGAGCAACACGTGATGCAGTGATATTCTTTGACGGGCGAAACATTTCAAAGCATCTAAAATATCCACAATGGCTCAGCCACTGGTGATAGTCCTCTATAGTATAACAGCCTTGCCACACAACTAGAATGTGCTCGGCAAGTGGTAAAGAAAAACTAAAAAACATCAATAGTATACCGGCCTCCTGTTGGGTCCTGTGGCCAGTGTTGTGCAAACAGCAGAAAGTTGCGGCGTGTGAAGGGTAATGGGACATCCAATGCCAGGGGACAGCAGGCGGCAGAGTCACACACCGCTGCCGAGAGAAAGATGAAGTAATCTCAGGAAACAAGTAGACACACTCCACTTCGAATTTCGCCCCAAACAAGATTAAAGTGACATTATTCTATGAGAGTGTGGCAAGAGTATTAATCTTACACATAGAGGCGGAGGCTAGACAAACACAGGCCGGCTGCAAGAGTACGGGAGCACATTCTTTATTTTGTCAGTATATATATGGTGAGATTCAGAAGTGGCCTACAGAGCACCGTCGTCTCATTTTGTCCCCTCCTTTTTTAAAACTATTTTGATAGCATCTTGTGTGTGTTAATGTTACATAATGAAGCAATTTTGTGATGTGCATTTTACTAATGTTATATATTCCGTTCAGTCTTTTAGCTTGAGTTGGTTTTCTCCACTAACAAATATCCTAACCTGCTTCAGGTCCCGGTTGTATGAACTGCTAATCCACGTGTGTGTCCTGCATGTTGTTGATGCTGGACTATTTATTTAGTAGTTTATTTAGCAGGGGCAATACTAGAGATGCACCGAATTAAGTTTTTCAGTCCAGATACCGATAGTGATACCTGGGTTTTGGGTATCGGCCAATACCGAGTACCGATCCAATTTGTTTAATTAATAAGCTGTATGCCTCACTGTGTGGAAGTGACCGGGATCATTCTTTTATGATCATGCTGACTTAAACATCGCAAAGACAAAATGTAACAAATAAATACAAAATATAAATTTACTAAATTGTTATTTATTATTGAAATAATAAATCGTACACCAGCAACTTGGTAAAGAAATCTTCAAAATTAACAGGAATTACAAACTCAAGTGTAAACCTCTATATGCAGCAACAAGTTGGTCAAAACTATGAATTAAAATTCCAGTATATAATGTATATAGTATATAAAGATAGAATTGAATTGAATAGATCGACCACCTTGTCCGCGATACCAGTTGCAGCTATTTGAGTCATAGTCAGCCCGATATCTGATTTGCTATCAGTATCGTTGCATCCATAGACAATACGGACAAACATTATTACTAAGGCTGTCAATCTATTAAAATATTTAATCCTGATTAATCGCATGATTGTCCATAGTTAATCATGATTAATCAAATTAATCACACATTTTTTTATCTGTTCAAAATGTACCTTAAAGGGAGATTTGTCAAGTATTTAATACTCTTATTAACATGGGAGTGGGCAAATATGCTGCTTTATGCAAATGTATGTATATATTTATTATTGGAAATCAATTCACAACACAAAACAATGACAAATATTGTTCAGAAACCCTCACAGGTACTGCATTTAGCATAAAAATTATGCTCAAATCATAACATGGCAAACTCAAGCCCAACAGGTAACAACAGCTGTCAGTGTGTCAGTGTGCTGACTTGACTATGACTTGCCCCAAACTGCATGTGATTATCATAAAGTGGTCATGTCTGTAAAGGGGAGACTCGTGGGTACCAATAGAACCCATTTTCATGTCAATGGCCAAGCCATTTGTTTTCTCGCCAAAATTTTGCGTAAGTTTGGAGCGTTATTTATCCTCCTTCATGACAAGCTAGTATGACATGGTTAGTACCAATGGATTCATTATGTTTTCTTATTTCATCTGGTGCCAGTATATTCACTCTAGCTTTAAAACGCAAGTTGCGTTAATGTGTTAAAGAAATTAGTGGCGTAAAAACAAATTTGCATTAACCCGTTATCGCTTATTATTTTGACAGCCCTAATTATTAGCCTACATAAGAAGAGGTAATGCAACAGATGCAATTGAAGTTAATTTCCCCGGTTAGGCTTTTAAATTCAGCAACAAAACAAATAAATATGCTGAATAAATACAGTAGTTCTGGGTACAAGTAAGTTTGGCCTGAGTACCAAAGAATCCCCACCCATGCTATTTAGGAATTCATCAGTTTCAAATCTACTAAATGAGCGTTACATTGAGGTTTTGTTTAGAACCTGTTGCATAAATAAGCCGGTCCCTAAAACCCCACTGAGAGAGACAGAGCTTTAATGAGTGGGGTTTAAGCCCCTCCACCCATCTACTCCTCTGCTCTCAGCTTGGTCTCCTAATGAGCCATCATCATGCAAAACTGCCAGCTTGATACACATTAATTGGATTTTCACTTTTTCACCAATTAATTGACCAGCATTGTCATGTTGGCCGGCCTCCGAGGGGCTTCTAAGAAAAACGGGGAAGCTTCCCCCTTTTTACTCTCACTGACTCTAATAGCCGCTGACTGGAGAGGGGAAGCATTTTCCTTTTCTTTTCTTCTTTACTACAGAGATCAGCTATCTCATTATAGGCTTATGACATTTGTTGGAGCCAATCCCTTTGTGGAGAGCAAACAGTTTGTGTGCTGCTCAGTTGAAGCCTTTTACAGTTTGTTAACCTGCCTCTGCCAGTGCCAGGGCCCCCGGGGTGGTGTTGGGGGTGGTGGTGGTGGGGGCCTGATGTGCAGTGAGTGACTCAGATTCCTCGCACCCTAGAGGACAGACCACAGGGTGAGGGAGAGCAATCCCACGCCGCCTTGTTCAGCAAGCACCAAAACAAGGAGCGAACGCGGCCACGGCATTTCACAACTGTTATATGATATGTTGACACATCGGTGATGTTTCCGATTCTGCCAGGGGGCAGAGCTGTTCACATGAAATCCACTCGGGGAAGGTGCGAGTGAGCTCAAATTTGTAGTCACCCTGTTGGATTTAAAAATAAAAAAAAAGCAAAGACAAACGTGACCTTTTAGTTAATCATCTACCCCAACTGATATTTGCTAGTTACCTTGTTGAGTTTGTGTCATGACTTTGGTTGTTTAAATATTAACAAAGTCTTAATGCTGTTTACAGTTGGGCCCCATGGTGATGGCAACGATAGTGGAAAGGAAAAGGATCACCGTGGCAGTGGCTGTTTATCCTAATAATAAGCAATACTTTACAAAGGAAAAGCACATTCTGTCTGCATAAGTTTATCACATATGATTCCCTCCTAAATTTGATTACACCCTCTTACAGAACTAGTTTTATCTTTGTGTTTTAAATAGGGCTGTCAAAGTTAATAACACGTTAACGCAAAAAGTTCTTTAATGCATTAACACAACTTGTGACTGTTAAGATGTAGTGGGCTCAATTTTAAAGCTAGAGTGATGTTAGTGGTATCATATGAAATTAGAAAAATCAAAGGAATCCGTTGGTTCCAACCATCATACTAGCTTGTCGGCAAGAAGGCTAAATAACCCTCCAAACTTGCGCTCAATTTTGGCGAGGAAAAACTGTCGTGGCCATTTTCAAAGGGGTCCCTTGACCTCTGACCTTAAGATATGTAAATGAAAATGGGTTCTATGGGTACCCACGAGTCTCCCCTTTACAGACATGCCCACTTTATGATAATCACATGCAGTTTGGGGCAAGTCATAGTCAAGTCAGCACACTTGAGTTTGCCATGTTATGATTTGTGCATATTTGTTATGCTAAATGCAGTACCTGTGAGGGTTTCATTGTTTTGTGTTGTTAATTGATTTAAAATTATAAATATATACATACATTTGCATAAAGCAGCATATTTGCCCACTCCCATGTTGATAAGAGTATTAAATACTTGAAAAGTCTCCCTTTAAGATGCATTTTGAACAGATAAAAAAATGGGCAACTAATCACGATCAATCATGGACAATCATGCGATTAATCACGATTAAATATTCAAATCGACTGACAGCCCTAGTTTTAAATTTTGATCCATTTCACCTTAACATCACCGACTAACAGGCAGCAAAGAGCAGCAGATTTGTGAATAAATCCGGAGCTATCGCGACCCCGAGAGGTTAAACTCAGCGGAATGAACAGTAAAGAGCAGACCATTGTTAATCGGATCAACGTGTTGCCACGAAGAGGACATCCTGAGGCTGACCACAGTTTGACCACACTATAGCAGCTCATTACGCCTGCATTGTTGCTCTGCTCCGCTGACTGGTTGAGCAGCTTCAGGTCAGGATGACGCGAACCATCAATTGGTGCGTTTTGCTGATGCATTGCGTATTTATATAAATGCTGTAATTGCATTTGCAAACATTGCATGCTTAATTTGTCACAAAAGGAGAAAGATCCTCCATCATAACAAAACAAAAAGTGAAACAAAAACTATTTTGAAAGCAACAAACATTCCTGTCAAATGAATCAAATCACATGCACTCGCTTACAGTAAAACAGTGGAAATGATCCATTTGTTGTATTGAAGGTAAAAACAGGGTGTTATTGTGTCTGAATTACAGGATGGGTAACTTTGTGCATCAGTAGCTTTCAGAGAACAGTGAGCGTTATTGATCCCTCACTTCATCTTGACAATTATTTAATGTAATAGTTGTCTAAATGGGTGCAACTGGATGTTTGAACCTGAAGTGCACAAAAATAATAGCTACAACAACAGCTCTCTGGGGTCAATGAAAGGACACTTTGTCAGCAACTCTTTTTTTTAAAGGTAACAACAACCTTTCCAGCAGCTGAAAATAAACTATTCCCCTCAATCAATATCCTTCCAGTCAGAGAAGGTTGAAGGTTAGAGGGCGAACCCGGATGAAACATTTGATTGGATAATCAAGGGCAATAGCCTTAATTAATTGATTCAGGGTTCAGCAGGAGGAGGAGTGGTTTATAACATATAATGCGTTGGTTTCCGTAACCATGAAGGATTCCATTATTTATGTAAGAGAGTCCATTATGTCACATTGGGGAGAAAAAATAGGCGTTTTTAATGGCATCACCATTTAATCAAGCAGAACTTCATTAATCCACATAATTAATTGAGCAGGCTTTGCTATGTTCCTTTTGCTACCTTTACTTTCTGGTCGGACGGACATGTTTCACCATTATTGTTGTCCCATCCCTCCAAGGGTTGTGAGTTAATCTGCATGACCCAGCACCTGTCACATACTAATAAACACAGAACTAATTGACTTTGTTGCCCCACTTATCAGCTGCCTCGCCAGTCAAAGCAACCTCTGAGATTTTTTGTTTGTTTACAGCGAGACTACCAGGTGTGTCTCATCAAGCAAGAAAAATATAGTTTATTATATTAGTGTTATGGGGTCATTATAGTGGAGAACAATGTATCTGAAATTAGCTTAAATAATACAGTACAACGACGCCTGGACAAGGACTGCAGACAACTGACTGGAATTTATAAGAAGGTTCGGATATTGATTCCTAAAATATGTCAATATGTAAATGGTTAATACACTTTTTCTTTTTCACAATTTATAAGTAGTTATTAGTTATTATTATTTATTATCTCATGCACAAGTGCCCAGCCCACATGGACTTACTGTTGCAGTGGTTACATTTTTTTCAGACAAGGACAAAACGTCTAATGCATCTCATCAACAATGAATAATTTAATAATTTCAATTATTTTAAATGCCTGAAGATGTAAAAAAAAAAGCAAAGATCAGAGAATCAAACATAATTTGCATGGCAGACCCCTCAGATTTATCTTGTGACCCCTAGGGGGATCCTGACCCTCAGGTTGGGTACCACTGGTCTGAAGTCACTGCTTGTTGCTGTTTTATCAAATGGGATTCAAATCGGCTTCACTGGCATGACAATTACTAAATATTGTCAAAGCATTTTGTACGATGTTTACAGTGTTTGAATAATAATTCATTACGTGAGAAAAAAAAGTCAATAAATGGTTTGCACATTACTACACTATTATGTAGTATATTATTGCACGGCTTTGTTGAATACTCGATTCTGATTGGTCAATTTCTGCATTCTACGGTCTGTTATTTCTTTACAGCAGGCCGCTGCTATGTATAACAGACCTGTGCCGATACTGACTCTTATAGCTGGGTCGGATATCGGTGACAATGGGGCCTATCTTTTAAATTAATTTCTATCCTTATATACTATACACATTATATACTGAAATTTTAATTCCTGTTTAAGTTTTGACCAATTTGTTGCTGCATTAAAAAGGTTTACAATTCAATTGTAATTCCTTTTTTGTAACTCCTTTCCTTTTTTTTTACCAAGTTGCTGGTGTACAATTTATTATTTTAATAATAAATAACAATTCAGTAAATGTATATCTATGTTTTTATTTCTTACATTTTGTTTTACAAAGTTAGGACAGCAATATTTAAGTCAAGCCTGATGCCTTACACATAAAAGAATGATCCCAGTCACTTCCATACAGTGAGGCATACAGCTTACTAATTAAACACTGGTA
The DNA here is from genome assembly GCA_916700995.1 of Hozukius guyotensis. Classification (NCBI taxonomy): domain Eukaryota; kingdom Metazoa; phylum Chordata; class Actinopteri; order Perciformes; family Sebastidae; genus Hozukius; species Hozukius guyotensis. The sequence goes on from CAKALU010039992.1 coordinate 16,551, forward strand.
TCGGATCAGTATTTGGTATCGGACGATACCCAAAGCCCAGGTATTGCTATCGTTATCGGGACTGAAAAAGTCGGATCGGTGCATCCCTACAACATACACTAGTGAGACTGTCAAGAAAAGTTTCAGGAAGAGCTCCAAAATGACATTTGTTTACGTTCAAGTGATGAATCCCTCTAGCGGCTGTAGCAATGACATCGGGAGCAAAGAAGGTTAGTAGAGTGACATCATTATACAGCCACAAAGTATGTGTAGAGAGGAGGTCGGGATGCATGGATGGGTCAACAAAATGACGGACTTTAACACAGGAGACTGCTGCTCGTTTCCTGTTTCCAACCAACAGTCAACAAGGGTTTCTTTTAACCGTGACCGTGGTCGTTCCCTGACTTGTTGTAACCATGACGACGAAGGTCCCATCACCTAACCTAGTTGTAACGAAATGCCTAAACCTAACCTAACCTAAACTATAGCACTGTAAAATCAGAAAACAATGTTGTCCTGTTGATAGCGGCGTCAGATCCGAAAATGCTTACATGTGATGTCCTGGGGAGCACGGACCAAGTATGTATTTTGTTGTGTTGAAAACAAATTTATTACAAAAAATAAAGAACAAAACAACAGTCATCCTTTGGGGTCCTCAGTGCATTTGGGGTCAGAAGTTTGTCATGAAGCTGTAGAGACGGTGGCCTCCTCTATCAGAGGGATACGCTAGCAACAAAGACGAGAGCTGACCATGTAAAACTACGGCCCATGTGCCCTACTTATCCAGCAACACAGCAGCGGGAGAATGTGCCCGCTATATACGGAGCAACCACATGCCACAGTGTGCTCGCTCTATACACTCTCTCTCTCTCTCTCTCTGTGTTGCCCTTGTTGTCTCTTCCCTTTACACACTTACGTGCACACATGCACACGCGCACACAATGGCTGTGCAAAGTTTTTCCAGGGTATTTCTCGGTTAATTAACAGATTAGTGGTGTGGGGCAGCTCTGAAGTTCACAGGTCAAGACTAAACCCTCTAACTGGGAGGATAATCAGTGGCAGGTGGGTCCACACTTCTCCTGTTGCCCCTCACAAACCCCTCCCCTCTTGACTTGACTTGTGGCAAAATAAGCCCCCACCCCCGTATAGGCTACCAATGCTCTTGACTCCGGCCACTGTTAAAGCACCTGAAGGAGGGAGAAAGAG
>CAKALU010039993.1:0-22613 GCA_916700995.1 Hozukius guyotensis
TCACACACCGCGCTCGTTCTCACTCTTTTGCTCCACTCTCACGTGCATGCGCGCACACTACACACTGCAGAAGAGTTAGTAGCTCTGAGAATATCTAGTGAATGTACAGTGGACGTTTGTGCAGAAATAAATGCTGCAGCTCCTCCAGACCAACAGAGGTTTCCCGTGTCTTGTGAAGTGACGGGGCTCCGCAGCGAGAAACGTTATCGTCTCCGACCAAAACTCCGGTGTCTCCCCTGTTCCCTCCGGCCGCGGTCGGGAGGCTGAGGCAGGAAAAGCCAACACTAGGATCAGCATTGATTCAGCGCTAGCCCGACGCTGACTTTCGTTGACTTAATGGCCACAGGTGTCGCTGTTAACAAGCAATTTCTGATTCTTACAAACAGTCCCTTTAAGCAGAGTAGATTACTATATTAGCCCTACTTGGAAGTGATCACTAACTCTCATGTATGCTCACCTGATTCCACTAATAGACTACATGATCATGGTGTTTTCTCTCCAATTAGATCTGATCCAGAAGCCCAAGGTGATGATTCCTCCTCTGACAGAGGGAGAGCAGACCACACTGACCTGCACTGCTCCTGGTTTCTGCTCTGGATCTGGACCTAACATCACCTGGACGTGGAGAGGAGCAGGAGAGAAGGACTCTCACATCACAGAAAACATCACAGCTTTCAAGACCGAGAACCTGACTGCTGTCACACAGAGACACAGCTCAACTTTGATGTTTAACCCTTCAGTCACCCAACACCACGGCACTAATGTCACCTGTAAGGTCACCTTCACCAACAACATCACTACAGAGGAGACAGTGACTCTGAATGTGACCTGTGAGTAAATACTGTACTTTATTCTCACTTCATCTAAATGTTTGCTAAGAGATGTGCCCTTACGTAATTTCTGATGGTTTCTGAATTGTGTTGAAATTTACAACATCAACAGTGTTCTTGCAGGGAAGTTGAGAATTGCTACAACATTGTGTATAATACAGTGTGTCATTTTGTCTCATAGATGTGAAGCATGTTCAAAACAGTGTGAAAACAAATGTGAAGGAGGGTGAGGCTCTGAATCTGACCTGCAGCGTTGGAAGTTTTCCTCCATCTCTCATCACATGGAATAAAAACCTGAACAATGACACTGGAACGGCCACACTTATCATCCCTAACGCAGCAGTAGGATATTCTGGACAATACATCTGCACAGCAAAACATCTGGACAAAACCCTGACAGTGATAAGTAAGTACACAGTCTTCTTACACAGAAGATTTGCAGTTCTATTCTTCATCAGCAGGAAGCTGAAACTTGAAAATCTTTGAATTCAGGAGCAGAGTAGAACCTTCTCTAAATATCCCTAAAATTCATGCTGATTATCTTTTACACCCGTCTTTAAATGTGCAACGAAGTCTGAAAGTGCTGATATTTTAAATGTATGCAGCGATGTCATGGTGGGCGACACTGAAAGGATTTCATTAAATTCTATTTAGTCATTAATTTAGAGATTAAAGGTGTTTTAAGATATTTTGCTCTGACCATCAAAAGACCTTTTTCTAAGGGCGTATTCACACCTGCCTTGTTTAGTTCGGTTGAATCGAACCCTGGAGCGTTTACCCTCTTGGTGCGGTTCGTTTGGGCAGGTGTGAACACAGCAATCTCACTCGGGTGCAGCACCAAAACAAGCGAACCGAGACCTCCTTGAAGGGGTGGTCTCGGTTCGCTTCCAAACGAACTGCGGTACGATTCGGTACGCTTTGTTTGTGGTGAGAACGTGATCCGACCTCGATCCCGCCCAACTGGAGAAAGCATTGCGCCTTTTTGGATTAAACCAGCTCCGGTAGCGAGCTGCGCTGTGCACGTCAACACCAGACACCAGACAACATTACTACAAAAGAGCCCACGCTTGCCCTCGCTATTCACATCAGTACTGAACAGGTGTAACATCAGGCTGTGTTGAAGACCACGGGCATACCTGATGGATCTTCAGAAACATTTTCGGCCGATGAGCATGTCACAGTTTAGGAGGGTTAATGCACGCCGCCTCCTCCGTACGTCTTGATATGCGCCTTCGGCGACTCCAGAGCATCAATACATTGTTTTCCAGTCGCAGCTGCGCCTTATTTTCAAACTCTATCGTTGCCTTGAGTGAAAAATTGCTACGAGGTCAAAAAAAAAAAAAGATGACCAGGGCCAAGATCAAGCCGCGTAGTTGTCCCTCCATTGTTGCGTTCTGGAAGTCTGCTCTTCTTCGTTTACTTCGGGAGTTTTCCAGCATGGAAATTCTGACCAATCAGAGAGCAGTTACTTTGCGCTCCAGAATTGTGGTCCGCTTGTAAATGCTGCTGTGTGAACACAAACCAAACTCGAGGCAATATGCAGCATGGTAACAATTTAGTGCCTGACTCGGACCAGAGCAAATGAACTACAGGTGTGAAAACGGCCTGAGTATCTTAGGCGTTTGTTCTCAGCCTCAGACTGAACCCATATATTCTGAATATTAGAAATTGCATTATCTGATAAATTCTAACAAATTGTTAAATTTTTTTTGTCTCAAAGATGTGAAAAAACATGAAATAGGAGTTCATCCAAAGATCCATAACAGCTCTGGATGCATAAAACAGTCGGAGGTCCTGACCTGTGTGTGCATCAGCGAGGGGTTTCCTTTACCCACCATCAAATGGCCGCTGTTGGAGAACCACGCTGAGTACTCTGTCATCACCACTGTGTCCAACCACACAGTCAACAGCACCGCCACCCTAACTGTAACTAACAGCAACACTTCTGTCGAGTGTGTCAGCAGCAATGAAAATGGGAAAGCAAAAGGAAACCTCACCGTAAACAAAGTAGAAGAAGAAGAAGAAGACGGTAACTCAGTCTTTAAATGTTCTTTTCTCTAATCTCCTTTACATTTAGACAAACCTTAATGAAACTGCCGTCTATCCATGAAAAGTAAATGTGCTGCCATAGGCTGCAGAACAAGAAGCAGCAGTGGCCTCACTTTTGATGTTTTTTTTTTTAACAATGTGTGTCTCTTGATTCCAGGTCTACACATGAAATTGTTAAGAATTGTGACACGGCTGGAAATTATCATAACGTTTTTGATTGGCGTTCTTCTTTCTGCAATCATTTGCTGTTTTGTGAGAAAATGCCACAGGTACGCTATGAAGTTCTTATTCATACTTTTTTAGCTTATATTTTGTTTGTTTATCTAAATATTTCAGGCTTTGTTCATCTATAATGTTAATTTGTAATTCATAAAGGACGCCTGGAAGAACGTATCTGAAATTGTAATAGAATACTTCGGAAACTTCTAGAATGGTCCTTAAAAGTTTGTTCAAATGAGACATTAATGATTGCTGCTGACTGTATGTTAATGTTTGTGCTGTTTAAAAACATTTCTCAGAAAAAAACAGAGGATCTATGGAAATCTGGCTGAGACTCTGGAGATGGTGACAAGTCACGAGGATCCACTGGTATTTCTATTTATACAGCTGGTCATATTATACGTTAGTTAAAGCCCTAATGTGTAGGATTTGACTCTGACTTTTGTGAAACCTAGTGGTTGTATTGAGAAAGACACTGTGGTAAACAGCAGTGTTGTGGTTTTAAGTAGAATCGACTAGCTTCTTCATGTTGAAATGAGCCATTTGTGGCCAATTGTTGGTGTTGAAGCAGCTGACGAATGACTCCTACCATTCCTGTGTTGTACCTGACAGAGAGATGCTGACCAAGCAGTGGAAGATTATCAGACCATCGACCAAGTGGCAGCTGAAGCGGGAGGAGCTGTGGCGGCGGGGAAATCAGACGTGCCAGAGTACTCCAAGATTAATTTCTCCCTGATTAAGAGAAAGAGTCCAGCAGAGGCAGGGATGACACGTGAGTCCACAGAAACAGAGTACGCTGAAATTAAAGAATTAAAGAAAATTGAAGAAGAAGCAGACGAGAGACAAGACGGAGAGGACGAAGAGGAAATGATTGGGGAAGACGAGGAGACAAAACTAGAAGAGAAGGAAGGTGAGGATGTGGCGCTGTATTCCAGTGTGAAGGATATAATGAGTTAAATTTGATAGTGTAGGAGTATTCCCCCGGACCCCCCTAGAGGGTCCAAGGCCCACCAACCACAGTCTCCCAGAATCCTGTGGAAACCACTGCTATAACGCCAGTGTGTGTCTGGCCCTGTTCAGACCTGGTATTAACATGCACCCTCAGTTGTCCGGACACAAGTGGACAGCTTTAAGAATACGTCTGTTCACACTCGGCATTAGAACGCATCTCTGCATGCATATTGAGTGGCCACTTGTGATCCGATCTCACTTCCCCCATCTATATGCAAATAAACACGTAGTAAACACACGGCTCATACATCAGACGTTGTGATGTAATATTACAGGGATGTCAGTAGTAATATCCTACTTGTTCGTGAATTCTGGTACATTTTTATAACATTAAAATATAAGTTCATTGTACCGGCGGTCCCCGGGGACCTCCGCGCCACCGGCACCGCTGCCTTTGCCAAGTAACAGCCGGGTACAGAGCTTCAGAGAGCCGGGGATGAGAGAGAGCTGGCGGGCGAGCGGGTGACAGCTCCATGCAAAGCATCGGAACAAAAACACGACACATCTCTGACAGTATGATAATAATGCATTTCCTGTTCCCAGTCTGATAGTCTGTAGATATGTATCCTATAGATAAGATATATTTTAATAAAATACAGTTGTAGTGACAGGATACAGTAGAGCACAGAAACCGTTTCCATGCTGCGAGGCAGAACAGCTCTCGGATCTGCCTGTCTGATCACCTGACGGGCGCAGAGACCCGCAGATCCCAGCAGGACTTCAGTTGAGTAGACGATCCTTCAATGTGACACATTTGTGTACACACTGCTAAAAGAATGTGACCAAGACCACCTCTGAATGTGGTCTGAAAGATCCGATCTCAATGCGTCTTGAGTGTGTTCACACCTGTACTTAGAGCTGTCCACTTGTGATCCGATCACCGAGGACGCATGTTAATACCAGGTCTGAACACCGGGTGAGATGTAGGGGGAAAAAGTAGTATTTTTTTTTATCAAATTTTTCCCACTTTATTGGATACAAAAGGTCAAACATACATCTGTAAACAACATGACATTAGTTCATTACAATACATCTGAAAACATAACTGCTACAAAAGTGTTTGCCTGAGCCAGTTGAAGGCACACCACCACAGTACGGATGCACGTGTGTGTGCACATGATCAGGATGGTATACCATCGCCACCTCATTTTAAAAAAAGGAAAAACCCTGAGTATGTAAACAGGTTTTGATGATGTTAAAGCTAGATTTGTTATGCATTTACTGCAGTATAGCAATTCAAATTTATTATTTTACTCTATATTGTTATTCTAAAAATAAATAAATAAAATAGAGAGCTGGAATCACGTTAAATTAACAGAGTTTATAAGGATATTTCATGCCATTAAGGCACCATATGTACAGTAGAAGGGTTTTCTGTATAGAATGTTATTGTGTTTTTATTTGTATAATATGGTCCAAGTGTTAAAGCAATGCAGTAGTTATACATTTTTGGCTAATGGCCCCCCTTTCCTGAGAGGTAGATGAGAAGGTCAATACCATTTGTGCATTATGCTAGAGCTATAGAGCCAGCTGACAATTAGCTTCGCTTAGAAATGTAAAAATTACAATTTGCAGTTTTCGGACAGTTAACGTGGCGTAACTGTGTGTTATTTACTTTTATAAAACATATATTTTAGCATGTATTGGAGCAGTTAAAACGGTTTGTATCTGTGAATCAAAAAACAAACATGAAAAACACGTACTACTCCCTTGACTCTATAAAGCCATTAGCATTACAGAGGAACTGACTTAGTTACTATCAGCAAGACAAGACTAACATATTTATTTTTAAATTTTTGGCCATTGGATCATTTTTAAAATTTTGATTTCAAGTCCAATCTCTTTGTATTTGAAATGAATTAACTATATATGAACATGCATTCACAACAGTGTCTTCTGCTGTCACAAAGACAGGAAATCATTGTGTGAGAGGAAATGAGCCTAAAAATAGCTTCTGAAACATCCTCCAGGTGTCAGACGCTTTGCATAATGGGTTCCTCTTTAAAGAGAAGAAAGACTGCAGCTTCGCTCACAAGAGTCTCACATACAGTATACTGTACATACATCCCTCAACTTTATTAATATTACTTTGTTCCTCTTTACTGGTAATGCCTTTATAATGTGCCCATGTGTGGAAACTCACAATTCATGTAACAGCTTTTACAGTAAATGAAAAGGAAATGAAACTGTCATATTGCTGATTGTGTTTTTCATGTATTTTTATCATCATTAAAGGTACAGTTTGTCCTAACACATATAAATCATTGCGGGTCGGTGTCCCATGCGCGCTCGTGTGTGGCTCCGCTGTTCAGACTCAGACTCCAAAACAAACTACACGGAAGCACCAAAACTGCAAAGTTCTATCTAGTGAAGCCCGTCTTGCAAAACAGTGTGAACTCTTCCTGCTTCGGCCTCCCGACCACGGTCAGAAGACACAGGGGAGTCCGTAGCTTTGGTCTCCAGGGCCGGAGTCTCTGCTGTACTCTGCTCCTCTGCCTGCCTTCACTCACACACCGCGCTCGTTCTCACTCACATGCGCGCACACTCCACACTGCAGAAGTGTTAGTTTAGCTCTGAGAATATCTAGTGAATGTACAGTGGACGTTTATGCAGAAATAAATGCTGCAGCTCCTCCAGACCAACAGAGGTTTCCCGTGTCTTGTTTCATGCTGCTGAGTGAATAGACGGGGCTCCGGAGCGAGTAACATTGTCTCCGACCAAAAATCCGGTGTCTCCCCTGTTCCTTCTGACCGCGGTCGGGAGGCTGAAGCAGAAAAACACAGCATCAGCATTGATTCATGGAGAGACCTTTGTCTAGTCAGCTAACATTACTGCCAAGCAGCTGAAATAGAGAGTGATATTGTGGTTTTAGCTGACGTGTGTCGCCTCACTGTTTTGAGCGATGCTCGTTCACGTCTATGTAAAGCGAGCACAAGCGTGAGCAACAGGACGCTGACTTTCGTTGACTTAATGGCCACAGGTGTCGCTGTTAACAAGACATTTCTGATTCTTACAAACTTACAGTAGTGTCCCTTTTAAAGGAGAGAGGTACTCCACATGACCCCCCCTCTACTACTTTTAAAATAAAGTAGGTGGTATGACCTTCCATTTCATACTCTGCAGCCTTTTCGGATCTGTCAAACTAAATTAAAAATACTAGGTTAAGGCTTTGAGTTTAATTTATTCATTTCATATATTTTTGGGACATTTTTGAATTTGTTTTGCAAATGTTGAAAGTGTAGAGAGATAGGAAACATGGAAAGAGAGGGAGAGAGTGGTTTGACATGTAACAAAGGTCCCCAACTGGAATTGAACTGTGGACGTTGCAGTAATGAGGTATGCACCTTAACCAATCAGGGTGCCGGCGTATCTCAGCTACAACATTGTGGACAATGAGGAGAAAAACGTTGTATTGTTAATTCACATTTTTTTTAAAGGTACTTCATCGTCATACTGATGTGTTTTGGCCATCCTTCTGTTGTCTGGATAACAGTTGTGCATATTAGTAAAGATCTGCACAGTAATGATAATGTAAGTTTCAAAAATGAATGCTAATGTAACATAAATTATGCTTTATTTAAAATGTGTTTGTATTTTATTAATGTGCTCATAAATGTGTTTGCCTTTCTTGTAAGCTTATGCATGAAATAAAATATCTTTAGCTACACACTGTGTGCAGGATACTGTATGTTGCTCAAAGTGATTTTGGATTAAGGTTGAGCTACTTTAACAGGATTAGAATGTTCCACTAGCAGGACGGACACCTTTAAATAGATCAACCTGACGCTGCTGGTGCTCCAGAGCTGCAGAAGAATTTTACATTTGACATCTGAGAACAAATATTTCAACCACAGGGCTGCTTCTCCTCCAGATCTGCAGGTGAGTGTGTGCAGAATTGTGCTGAATTGAAACTTTCCATTGCCAAGATGTCGATATTTGATTGGTTTGTTTGGTCATACTGATAACTGATATCAATGCATTCTTAACATTTTATGATTTTTACATGGATCTTAGCTTGTGGTATTTATTTTTATTATGGTAAATCTTCAGTTCAGGTGTAAACATGTCCACCAGTGATGAATGAGCAGGTTTTCTGTGACACTAGAAATATAATTTGGATTCAGGTTTCTTCTAGTATCATGTTAGAAGGTTCCTATTGAAAAGCAGCCACTTTGATTTATTTTTTATTGATATGTTAGATGTCATCATGTCTATTGTTACACTTGGCAGTATGGTGAAGTAGATCGGATTTAATGCTTTGTTTGCAAATATCCTTATGATCTTTCTGGTCTGTGCTATATTAAATACCTCTTTGTCTTTATCTTTTCAAAGAGATGGCTGATGTTTTCAAAAGCCTGAACCTCCTTGAGACCCTCAAAGAGTCCATGGAGCACAATAAGTTATCAGATGTCAAGGATGCAGTGGAAGATCTCCTGATCAGCAGGATCAATTTAGCGGTGATAGGGGACCGTGGGGATGAAAAAGCCACCTTCATAAACTCCCTCCGTGGCCTCAGTTCTGGGGACGATGGAGCCGCTCCGTCTCCGTCCCCCGTTGCCCCGGAGGAAGTGGCGGGCTACCCAAACCCTAAACACCCCGACTTTCGCCTGTGGGATCTGCCACCTGTCCCGTCCACCTCTCCATTTGAACCCGAGGGATACATGGATAGAGTTAAGTTTTCCCGCTACAATGCCGTCTTGATGACATTCACACAGACGCCCCAACCAAACAGTGTGGTAGTGTTCCTTGAGGCCCGGTCACTGCAGCGACAAACCGTGTACTTCATTCTCTTGGCTTCAGCAAAAGGCACAGAAAAAAGCCTGGAAGAAAAGAGGAAAGCCAGTTTGGAAGTGCTGACATCACAGGGTGTGGCGCTGCCTAAAGTCTACCTGGTGAGACCCTCCACCCTGGAGAAGTTTGACTTCCCTGCCCTCCTGGAGGACATGGGAAGAGACCTTCCAGAGATCCGAGCCCACGCCCTTCTCTTGGCTCTCCCGACGCTTACCTCCACCCTGGTCACTCAGAAAAAGGAGGCATTCAAAGCGCTAGTATGGGCCGCCGCCTCGCTATCTGGTGGGGTGTCGGCTATTCCTGTTCCCCTCGTGGCCTCCATGGTGGACTCAAGTGTAGCAGTGCGGATTCTAACCAAAGCACAATTATCTCTGTGCCTGGACGATGAATCGGTCGAGCGACTGGCCCGACAGCGAGGCATGGAACCCGCAAGACTTAAAGGGCTGCGGACTTGCGTACTGTCAGTGGAGGTCACCAAAGGTGAAGTGAAAAAGCGGCTGGCGGCGGCAGAAAAGGACTTGGCCACAGTTTCGTCAAAGCTGGTGGAGATGGCGATGCCCAGACACGCCCGTTCGGCCAGCCGCTCCTTCGCCGCCATGCTACAAGCCTTAAACGGCGCCATTGACGAAATGGCGGCTGATGCTGAGAAGATAGCGGCTGCTGCTCTTGGGGAGGAAAAGTGAAGTCAAATGTTTTTTTCTCTGTGTAATGTTTCCTGTTAATGTGTGGTTTACCTTTACTTTTATGTTTTGGGATATAATTAAACACTTTATTTACACAAAACTTCAGAAACCTTTGATACATTTTCACTCTTTTTGATGAGCCTTGAATTATGAGCAGTGTAAATACTGCATAAGTTCTGCACATATATGCTGTAAGCTGCTCAGTGCCTGTTAAAAAAGACTTAGTACTTCCTGAACAGTGGCTTTCACTACTAATAAAAGGATTAAATAGCGGAAGTGAGAGGGCGTTGCATGCATACTGTAGCAAACAAGTTGAAAGGAAAAAATATTTTATCAGCTTCATCAGTATAACTATAAATGATTGTGTTCTCCGGCTTGCATGATTGGCCATGCAAATTTTTGCAAGATTTTAAGTCAACTGTGAAAACTTCCTTTTTTTAAATCTTCGGGTACTCTTACTTTAGGAGGGATGGTGTGTGCTGCAGACTGCTATAAGTGGATTCTTTAAGGTAAGAACAAACTTATTTTTGTATCTTTCAGTCTAAAATATTTCCTCTTTTTAACTGCCTAATTTAACTGAAAAGTCACGTCAGTCTGTAAAGGTTTATCTCGATCATCAAGGTGGTACAATGTCTGTCTAGAAAAAGCTTTGATTTGAACTGAAATTTGAGGGGACCAAATCTGTAAAATAAATGTACTGAACTGTTTGCACTCTAAATATACTGTGTGGTGTATCATGGGTCTTCTTTGAATGCACGGCTGGTGAAGCAGACAAAAGTGATTTTAAACAAACCGTCATATTTTAGGTATTAAAGGAAAAAGAAACTGAGCCTGTAACCTGAAGTATCAAAATGTAATGTTTGGGCTCTGCTGTATCAAGACACAATAACTATACCCCCGCGACAACGTAGTCGGGGGTATATAGTGCTCCGTGTGTCCGTCCTTCCTTCCTTCCGTCCGTCTGTCCGTCCGTCCTTCCGTCCGTCCTTGTTTCCGGAGCAGAACTCGGAAACTATTTAACTTCAAACTTGGTATGATGGTTGACAGTGTGGTCTAGTTGTGCCTTTTGGGGTTTTTAGGGTGCCCTACATTTTTTGATAATAACAAGCTAGATTGTGCTCAATAGACTAATTCCATTAGTTCCAAAATGGCAAAACTTTTGGCCCTACTTTAGTAGGGTTCAAGCAGTGAGGGGGGTATGTGAGCCATGCTCACTTTGCCTTGTTAAAACTGCCCTGCAACAAAACATTTAACCTCAATATTTTATTTGTCTCTCATCTTTTTTTAATTAAAACATAATGTCAAATTCTGCTAGTTGAGTAAGAAAAGATAACTTATATTTGTGCAATGCTGGAGAATTCCCAACAATCTTGAAATGAGGAACAAAATGCAGACAAGTCAAACAACTGTCAGAAAAAGAATAAAAAAGAGGAAGAAGAAAATTCTTGAGAAGTAGCTGATTTGCATTGTATAAATGACTAAAAACCTACCCGGTAACAAGGCTAGTTTACAGTTAAAAAAAGGAAGAAAAAAGAGCAGCTCACTGTTGTTCATAATGTATACATTAATGTACGCACCTGTTTTTGTGTTTCAGATATCAATCTTTAGTGCCACATGAAAATGAATGCTCAGACAGTCCTGTGGTTGTTATTTCTGGCTCTAATAAAAAGTATGAATTTTATTACTCCACTATAATAACAATGTTATGATAATAATAATTAACATTGGCATTAGTCACGTACGTTACCTGACTTTTCCACTTTGTTTCACCACCACAGATTTGTCTTGTGCCGACCAACCAATCCCCTTCACACTAGAAGACGGTCCTCTGACCGCTACAGAAGGGTCCTGCATTGAAATCAAATGCAGAGTCATTCATAGAGTTAATGATCATCGTGCATACTGGTTTTGGATAAAGAATGCAAGTTGGAAAGGAAATAAATTGTCTGGCACTGTCATTTACAGCACAGATAGCGCAGAACCTCCTGTCAGTCGAGACTTTGCAGACAGAGTGACATATATCGGCTCTCCATCTTCAAGTTGGGACAATAATCCTCCTCAACCCTCACCAAAGCCACTGTGTAGTATTTTAATCTGCGACCTGAAAAAAACTGATAGTGGAAACTATTCTTTCAGATTTGAAGGAGAGAAAAAGTGGATAACTAAACTAGCAGTGAGGCTCAATGTTACAGGTAAGTACAACGATCAGAACACTGAAAGATATTTTCAGAATATACATAAATAAAATGAGTTATGCAAACATTGAGATGAGCTGGTCTAGAGGCAGAAATGATTGGATTGATTGAATTAAGATTCAATAATATGATGAAGAAAAACATTTAAGAATATTTTTCATATTTTTTAAAGTTGTGAAAATAAGTTTGTCGATAAAAAGTCATACTTTTACAGGAATAAAGTTTTGATTTTAAGATAGAATGTCGTACACACATAAAAAAAAAAATTATTTGACAAGAACCCTGTCAAATTTTGAGTAAATATTTTGAGAATTGGAAAGTAAGTTGTAATAGTATGTGAAAACAATTACATTATGACAAAACTCTTTTTGAGAAAGTCATGATTTTATATGTATTTATACATTTATATTTTTAAATATCAGCAAAAAGAATCCGAATGGGGATAGTCCTCCCTCCCTCTTCTGTGTCACTGGGCTTCTGATAACATATTGATGGCAAGACGAATGATCTTAAATCAGTTCAGAGATTTTGAAATGACTCAACATCTGAACTAATTTAGACTTATTTTGTGGGTAAGAGGATGGAAATATTTGAGATTAGGGATGTCAATAATTAACCGTTTAACCGTTAACCGACATTAAGCATTTTAACCGATTAACGCTATCGGTTAAAACGGTTAAAAGAAATGTTAATAATTAACTGAAAAGCTGAGCGTCTCAGAGGAGCAGCTCGTCTCTTTAAGTAGAAAAGCTGGTCCACCTTAACAGCCCACCTTAAGAGGCGGAGCCGGAGTTGCAGGATACAGGAAGTCGGCTCCGATCTCTGGCTCGCTTGAGCGGAGGAGTTGTAGTTTCGTAGCATTTATTCACCCTGCTAAACTAAACTAAATGTGCGGTGGAGACTTTTACTGGGAAAGTGGCTGCATGTCCGCGACACTACACGCAGCATCGTAGCTGCTAAGTTAACGCTCCCGGACGATGAACTGGGGACTTCCATCAACGAATATCTGTTGTGCTCCTGCAGCTGGTACACCGCTGCATGCGAGGCACAAATCTTGTCGGTTAACGGCTAAGAACATTTTTCAAAATTAGTATATGGTCAGTATATATGAGTATATATAATGAGTATAACGGATCTTCTCCATCCCCCATATTGACACCAAAGCTGACAGGTTGCTATACCTAGTGTTGCCCAATTTGATTGACACCAAATATTCCAATCGGTGCGTCCAATTCAATCAGTCGTCATAAAAGTAGCGCAATATTTTACGATCTCTATCTTAGAAATATGTGGAAACTATCTCATGATTATGAGATTTTATCTCAAAATTATTATCTTTATTTTAAGTCACTAGAAAAGAATAAGAAAATATCATCATCTAATGTGCCTCCTGCTTTAATTTGAACTCTGGTTCTTTGGCTCCACAAGTTTGAACTACTACTACTACTAGTAACTAATGCTATATGTAACTATAGGCACAAAGTGTTCAAGGCAGAATAAGTATTAATGCATTTTTCTATTAAAATGTTTTATTTGTACTGTATTGATCATAACACTGGCTATTTGTATATTCATTACATTTCTGCTGATATTGTCTTACTTTCATATTTTCAGATAATCCATGCCCAATCACTTTTGAGAAACCACCTGTCGTAAACGAATCTGCCAACATAACACTCACATGCTCCACTTCAACTTCATGTCGTTCAAACCTACAAATTCAAGAGTCGACACAAATGTCCTCATCACGGCCCTCAGATCTTCAACAAATACGGGGAAAACCGAAAAGCACCACGCACAAATTTACAATCAACTGGCAGGATGACGGAAAGGAGTTTTCATGCCAAACAGAAAATAACAAAGACAAATATTTGGTTCGGAATATCAGAATGAATGTTGAATGTAAGTTCATAACGTTTATTTATGTCATGTCTACTATCAAAGTGGTCATATTTACTACTGATGTAAACAAACAGTCTGTGATCCAAATGCAAACTAAGGGTTGATCCTGCACCCACAATTAAAACACACGTTTGAGACCCTCTCAAATTGATTGACAGGAGCTGATACTGGGAAACATACAATCCTACATTTGGAACTGTGATCAGTTGAGAAGTGCACATTATAACTTTTTTTGTTAAGAACTAATACTATATACCTCTAAGACCCCTTTAGAAAACACTTTACTGGGACTAAAATCGAATACAGTTTGGCTCTATTCTTCTACATATTTGATTTCTGTAAACAATCCTTCTACTGTAGGCTTTACTGTGTGTTGACTGATTTCTTCTGACTTTTGACTCCGGACACAGATGGTCCCAAAGAGGTATCGGCTGAAATAAGCACTGGAAACGTCGTGGAAGGAGAATCTGTGACTCTCACTTGCTCTGCCAAAGGACGTCCTGACCCCAGCTTTACCTGGTTTAAAAACAATCAAAAGGAAGTAAGGAGAACAGAGGCAGTATGGAAGATCACATCAATTGGGGAGTCACAGAATGGAGAATACCAATGTGAAGCTAAAAACAATCATGGGACAATTAAATCAGAACCAGTCTCTATTAATGTTACATGTGAGTACTTCAACTCCTGTAATACTGCTGTAATTTTTTGACATTTTGCTATGGTATTTGTCAAAAAAAATATTGTAAAATCGTAAATCATCTGAATCAGCCTAAAGAAATAATGAAATCTTCTGTTTCAGATGCGCCTGAAGTTGAGGTGATCAGGTCGTCTGCTTCCGTGGTTAAACAAGGAGATAAAATGACTTTGACATGTAATGTGAAGAGAAGCAACCCACAACCTCACATCTACGTTTGGTTTAAAAATGAGAAAGCTATTGGTCATGAGCAGACACACCGGTATGTTGTTGTTGAAAGAATCGAGCCTGAGGACAGAGGCTCCTACACATGTACAGCCACTAACACTGTGGGCACTGGACAATCAATGCCACTTCAGATTGAAGTTGAATGTAAGTTTCACAGTTCCTTGTGCTGCATGTATGTTAAAAGAATTGATGGTGACAGTGAAAAGAAAATGAATCCACAGGCTGTATCACCATGGAAAGCATACTAAAAGTTATTTCTTTGTTCCAGATGGCCCGAGGAAGACAAACATTTCCAGCAGTGAAGAGGATAAAAAAGTGAAAGTTGGTTACTCTCTGACATTCAATTGTACCACTGATGCCTATCCTACCCCGTTGAGATATTCCTGGTACCGATACAACACCAATAAACAGATTGACTCCTCACAGTGGAAATCCAACATAACTCTTGAAAATCAACTGCGTTTCAAGAGGGTACAAAGAGCAGATGATGCATGTTACAGGTGCAACGCAACCAACAGAATCGGTACAGGGGAGGATAGTGAGCCGGTGTGCATACAAGTACTCTGTAAGTAGCTTTGACATCCTCTTTGAGTATTAGGAAGTCGGCATTTACACCTGATTGATGCAAAAAATCATCACTTTTATCATCAATTTTATTTTTTTTTATTTTCTTTGTCTTCTTTCAAAGGTAAATAGTTTGACATCTTGGGAAAATAGCTAATTCACATTCAGTTAACCTAGATGAGAAGAATCAACTCTCATATTTGTATGGTTAATATGAAAACTAAAACTCAAAAATGACATGCTGTACAGTATATCATTTGTTTAATCCATACAATTCACCATTTTTCAATGAGCAGTCCCAGCCAAGAAATAATACGACACATAACCCCATGGCAAATTGTCGTTTTTGCACTTCAGTTTCTATACGGATTAAATAAACAAGATATAATCTGTTAATCAGTGAATTTAAGAGATGCTGCTTGGCGGACTTTGTTATCTTTGGACACAGCCAGGTTAGCGGTGTCCAGTCTTTGTGCTAACCTAAGCTAACATGCTGCTAGTTTTAGCCTATATGCCTAGTTCACACTACATGACTTTAGCCCTGACTTTCCACTCACCGACAGTTTTTAAAGCCCCCCGACAAAAGCCCCAGATCAGAGGCAAATCGTCGTTGGCTCAGCGCTCACACATTGGCGCTTGAGCGCTATGTGTGAACTGTTTAAAGATGCGAGCATCGCGGACTCATTCCTGATATCTAGCAAGCTATATATCTGGATCTGTCGGGGAGCTACAGCCAACGAGAGCACAAGACACGGGTTGAGGGGAAACCTGGCGGAGGGGTCGCCTGTACCTGTGTGTGCTACAGTATGTGTTGCATTTGAAACACGGACCAAAGGTGTTGTTGCACCTACGGTGTTGGATGTTTGAATTACAAAACATGACACATAGCACAGTGACTGATCTACATACTGCAGGGGAAATAGTAAAGACGTGTGGAAACAGGATATATGATTATGACAAAACTAGTTTCGAGACCTCATCGTGAATTTCTCCTGGTGAAAGGTCTTGTAGTGTGTGGATCCCCCTGTTGTCAGTCATGTAATGTGAAAACCACGACTTTAAGACTCCAATTACAAGACAGAAAGTTGTGTAGTGAACAATACAGCGATCTGACGACTTTGAAAGTCGTGTAGTGTGAACTTGGCTTTTTATATTCAACAGACAGAAGTGAGTGACATCGATCTTTTCATCTAACTCTCCGTCAGAGAGCGAATAAGCATATTTTCTAAAATATAAACCTCTTCAGTGTTTAAGCTTTCAGGACGTAAGTTGACCTCTTGTTCATGGACTGCTGCTATAATATCATGTTAAAAAAATCCTCCTGTAAATCTCTACAGATGCTCCAACCGAACCCACACTGACCATGGCTACTGAGGTCAGGGAAGATCAAACCATCACCATCAGATGCACTGTTGAAAGCTTCCCACCGTCAACTCTCACCTTGAGAAGGACTTCCAAATCAAATTCTCAGTCTTCAGAATGGCATTTCACTGAACCCGATAATTATCATGGGTCCCCCAACACTCTCGTACACACATTTAATGTCACTTCAACCCACGCAGGCTTTTATACCTGTGACGCCACGAACAGCGAAGGTTCAAAGACGAGCACACAGAGGAAGTTGGTGGTGAATTGTGAGTAATTCAGTGGTGCATTGTCTTTTTGCTAATCAAACAAATCATCAAAACCAAAACTTTCCATGAAGTTGTCATTTAATATCGGTAAGAGAAGAAAAGCAGCGACAAAATAGATCTTTATCATCTATTCTTTCCATGTGGTTCTGATTGAGTCATAATGTACGCATAAAAACGGTCCACCAGAGTCCGACATCAAAACTACGCCCATAGCAACGGTCTGTTATTCATAGCAACGGTCTGCTATAAAGAAATAGCAGACCGTAGAACGCCGTGATTGACTAATCAGAATTGAGTATTCAACAAAGCCGTGTAACGATGAAATGTATTGTATTTTTACAGGTGCGCACGTTAATGTGTTCCCGTATTTATAAAGTCTAGAATGTACTTCTAAAGTAAACAAGGCCATTCATTATAACTGACATAATCCAACAGTTTAGATCTGACCCTTCTCTTCTTTACTATATTTTTGGTAAATGCAGACCGTCCCAAAGGCGTGACCGTACAAGCTGAGCCTGGCCTTGTTGTGAATGAAAACCAGTCGTTGACGCTAAATTGCAGTGCCCAGTCCCACCCACCAGTGACCTTTGTCACCTGGAGGAAGATGATTGATGGGAAGAGTGAAATCCTCCGGGAGAATGGGAACTTCACTGTAAAGTCTGTCGGTCCTTCTGACCGCGGACTGTACAGCTGTACAGCCAGTAATGGCTTTGGAACTGGAAACTCACAGCAAGCTGAGGTTGAAGTCAACTGTGAGTAGACTGATGACGAACTAGGAGATACAACACATTATTGCAAATATTTTAAATGTGGATTGGGCCGTCTGAGAGCAAAAACATAATGTACAGGAGTTCTTAGATTAGATTCTTTATAACCCCCAAACTAGATAGCAATATGACACAGAAAATAAGACAGAAAAGAAAGATAAGATAACCATTTTTATTTAAGTATTAAAAGCACTGTACACTTAACTATCGTGAGCAAAAGGAGGATTTAGAGGCATCGAGAAAGTGGCAGTTTAAGTGGTAATTTTCTACAACAGATTGTAATGTTTAGAGAAAATATGGAAGTTGATTCAGTGATTGATGTTAAAGGTATCCTGTGGAGTTTACTTGTTAACAAAGTTATGTTTGCATTCAGTGTCTCTCAGCAAAACATACTGTACATCCACATAGCCTCAAAAACATTGCAAAAGCATTCCTCCATAGTGCTAGTAGATGCCAAAATCTCCGAGGGTACCTTTAAATGTGATGTAGACAATAACTTGGTCAACAAATCACATCTCTGCCCTTAATTCCTCCAAAATAAAAATAACGACCACAACAATGTTCATGACAGGGTTCTATTTATTAAATTGTAGAGAAAAAAAAAAGGTACAATGAGTATATCTAAAGTCACTATGTGTAGAATTTATATGTGATTATAGCATATTTCAGTTGTTCTTGTTGTGGCATATGTTAAAGGGTGTGGGCAGTTCATTGCTTTGCCACTTGGGGATGCCAAAAGGAACATTTCAAATTCCACACATAGTAGCTTTAAATGATCTTTTCATCCGTGCTGTCGTTCCTGTATGATCTTTGAACATTGAGATATCGAGTAAATCATTTTGTCCTGCTTCCCTTTCCCCCTAAATGTCCCTGCTTAGATGCTCCAAAACACACAAAGATCACGAGAACAGCCGAGCAGCAGCAGCCTGACGGGACGAGGTCTGTGACGCTGAGCTGCAGCAGTCAAAGCTATCCCCTTGTCAAAGAGTATTCATGGTACAGGAAAACGACTGAGGAAACGGATGAAAAAGTGTCTGGGCATCAGAATCACACAGTGTATTCAGACCAACCGGGAGACTACTACTGCACTGCAAAAAATAAAATAAATCAAAGCTCGTCTGACATACTCCCTCTGTTTCAAAGTGAGTGAATTTCAAGACCACGTGTCTGTATGTGTACTGTATCATACGGGAGACGTGTTGGAGGGAAAACAGTTTGAAACTATGATACTTGTTCGCACATCTGTGTCTATATACTGATGCTCTGTCTTTTTTAACCACAGGAGGCTTGATTAAGACACTGCTCATCGTCCTTTCTCTTATTATCCTGCTCATCATTATCTTAATTCTCTTGATCTACGGGTAAAGTATGAAAACAAATACATTTCACAGATGATTTTGCATGTGTAATTGGCATTTATAACCACTGTCATGTCCCTTAATGTTTTCAGACACAAGAGGAAGAAATCAAGTCGACAAGGAACTACGAACACACTGCCCTGTTTTGGTTTTCTGGTGATGACTCATTTGTGCAAAGTTTTCTGCTTATTTACTGAACAGATATAGACAGAAATGACTGTGTGTGTGTGTGTGTGTGTGTGTGTGTGTGTGTGTGTGTAAACCAATTCAGGGTTGGAGGAATGGCGCCAGGAGGAGGAATCTGATGAACGACCGTGGTGTGGCAGAGCCTTTCAGGAGCAGAGATGACCTCTTGCCAGACCAGCCGCGCCGTCCAAATGCCCAACGATGCCAGCCTCGTCCAGACAACACGTAAGACAGCAGCCACACACACTGTCCCCACCCAGGACAAGGCACACTCTGTAGGACAGAGAGCTGGATGCTGCTGCTCATGCTGGAGTCAAAGCATCCATTTAAGAACCTTCAGACACAAACGGCACAATGAGTCTTCCCTCAGTCATTCATTTATAGCCACTCACTGACTCTGCATGTTTTTATTCTTGTCACCCGTTGTTGTTTCACAGGCCTGCATCCAACATCAACGGTGTTTACTGTACCGTGAATCTGCCCACCGGACAACACGTGAGTCAAGCAATTAGAGTTCACGACAACGTAATTAAGAGAACAATACATGAAAGCAGTTGTATATGGGAGACTTCACATCACAATTTAAAGGAACTGTTTGTAACTTCTTACACTTACACTCTTATAAATCATTGCGGGTCGGTGTCCCATGCGCGCTCGTGTGTGGCTAAGCTGTTCCGACACAAACTACACGGAAGCACCAAAACCACAAAGTTCTATCTAGTGAAGCCCGTCTTGCAAAACAGTGTTAACTCTTCCTGCTTCAGCCTCCCGACCGCGGCCAGAGGACACGGGGGAGACCGTAGCTTTGGTCTCCAGGGCCGGAGGCTCTGCTGTACTCTGCTCCTCTGCCTCCTTGCCTTCACTCACACACCGCGCTCGTTCTCACTTGCTCCACCTCTCACATGCATGCGCGCACACTACACACTGCAGAAGAGTTAGTTTAGCTCTGAGAATATTTAGTGAATGTACAGTGGACGTTTGTGCAGAAATAAATGCTGCAGCTCCTCCAGACCAACAGAGGTTTCCCGTGTCGTTTCCTGCTGCTGAGTGAATAGACTATGCACCGGAGCGAGTAACGTTGTCTTCTCCGACCAAAACTCCAGTGTCTCCCCTGTTCCTTCCGGCCGTGGTCGGGAGGCTGAGGCAGGAAAAGCCAACACTAGGATCAGCATTGATTCATGGAGAGACCTTCGTCTGGTCAGCTAACATTACTACAGCTGAAATATAGAGTGATATTGTGGTTTTAGCTGACGTGTGTCGCCTCACTGTGTTGATCGATGCTCGTTCATGTCTATGTAGAGCGAGCACAAGCGCGAGCCCGACGCTGACTTTTGTTGACTTAACGGCCACAGGTATCGCTGTTAACAAGACATTTCTGATTCTTACAAACAGTCCCTTTAAGAAGAACAGTATATTAATTTAACTACGGGGTAATCTACCAATTTTACACATGAGTACTACTTTGCCTGTGTAATGGGTTCTGTGGCTCTGAGAGGAGTTTTTTTCAGTTTGAAAAAAAAACAAAAACTGGTGATGTCTTTAGCTCAGTCGGCTTGGAAACTTTATATTCAAACAGAAACTGGAGTAAGATGAAAGATGTGGGTGTTTACCGGGTAGAGAAGGTCTAATGAAATATTAGTATCTTTGATGTGATGGGAGTTCTTTCCTGCAGGGTGTCCGCGGGGTCTTAAAAAGTATTGTATTAATTGAGGCCTTTAAAAAGTAATTAAAAGTCTTAAACAAAATTTCCCGAGGTATTAAATTGTGTAGCTTATTTTCAATATGTATATTTGTCCAAATTGCGTAGGTGTATGCCTACATCCATAGTTCTAAAGGTTTTGCTAATTTAGGGAGCCGGCGTATGATTGAGGGCCACACAGGATAAGTGCACACATAAAACAAAATATCTTTTCCATCTCACTTCCACGTTAAACTGACAAGTTGTCCACTGAAATTGCTAACATTAACTAACAGCATTAGAATAGATGACAGAACGTAATTCCTGCGACACTCGCAAGGTGCCACTGGTTTTCATGCAACCAGTAGCTTTCTACAAGTTGTCATTTATAACCTGGCAGACGCTTTTTAAGGGGGCGCAGTTTGACGCAGTAGCCAAGTAGTGTATTAAATGTAAGATATTGAAATGGGCCGCAGATGTTTGAAATATAATGCATGCATTTCATGTCACGTTCAGGGGCTGCACAAAATGATTCTGAGGGCCGCCATTGGCCTGTGGGCTGCACTTTGAGAACTAAAACTCGGGGAAAAAAAGTTTGGAAATTTGTGTTTGGTCAAAATTCTCTGCCAATGCTGTCATTACCAACAGGAGAATACACTGTTTAACATTGGCAGAGCATTTTGGCAAATTTCACTTGGGCGCTACCCACATAATCAGCTGTGCTGCTCATCCCACAAATGCATGATCCTTACAAGTTGGACATCATTGTGAAGGTAAATAAACAGGCTTTCCAACAATGTAAAATACAATGACAATTAGCATTGTAACAACAAAGAAATAATCGACCAAACACAAATTTCCAAACTTTTTTTTCCCCTGAGTTTATATTATGTAATTTTTTCTGACATCTTTATAGCATACTATACTATACTAAGACATTTTCATGACTTACTATTCTATGAGTTTTTTATGACATACTATATTATGAAATTCTTTTATGGCATACTAAACTATGACTTTTTCATAACATTTCATATGGAAGATGATTAGGGCCACATGTGAAAATGTATTATAGTTCTAAGTTTAAAGTAGGAATTCTGAGAATAAAGTCAGTCAATAACATTTTACCATGACCTTTTTATAGTATACTATGCTATGACATTTTTTATGACACTTTTTTAAGGCATACTAGGACATTTTTAGGACACTTTTTTAAGGCATAATAGGACATTTTTCATGACACTTTTTTAAGGCATACTAGGACATTTTTTAGGACATGCTATATTATGGCATTTTTGTTGCATATTATACTATGACTTTTTCTATGACATTCTACCATGACATTTTTTATGTACTGTCGTATGACATTTTTTGTGAAAAACTATATTATGAAATCTTTTATGGCATATGACGTTTTTTTTGTGACATACTATACTTTGACTTTTTAATGGCATCCATACAATTTCAGATTAAAGGGACTATTTGTAAGATTCAGAAATGCTGCTTAACAGCGACACCTGTGGCCTTGAAATCAACGAAAGTCAGCGTCGAGCTCGCGCTTGTGCTCGCTCTACATATACATGAACGAGCATCGCTCAAAACAGTGAGGCGACAGACGTCAGCTAAAACCACAATATCACTCTATATTTCAGCTGCTTGGCAGTAATGTTAGCTGACCAGACGAAGGTCTCTCCATGAATCAATGCTGATCCTAGTGTTGGCTTTTCCTGCTCAGCGCAGGCTTCAGCAGCGGGGCTCCTCAACGAGTTACGTTATCGCCTCCCGACCGCAGCCGGCAGCCGAAGACACCGGCACCCGGTCGGT
>CAKALU010039995.1:0-26307 GCA_916700995.1 Hozukius guyotensis
TGCGACCGCAACCTCCTGTGATGAATGAATTAAAATGTCTTGCAGAGAAAAAAATATCACAGTTCAGGAGAGAACGGAGAATGAGACAGTCAGCGTGTTGAAACCAGCGACCACCACACACATCTGTGAGGTTTACCACATGAACATGACTCACCGACTTACACTTATTGGACAACATCGTTTCACATGTGATACGATCATACGACTGCACAACAATAAACCAAACGGCTGTTGGTAATTTCTGCTGTTGCCTTGTGTACACGAAACATTACGGCATCAGTCAAAAATATGAAGATAAACCTTCTGACCCTGGGCCAAAAATACACACTTAGAACAGGTATTATTTTCTCTTAACTCACTTACTGTGTCTTTACTGCCCATTTAAACTCAGAAATTGTATATTTTTTTCTTTCATTTCATTTTGTGGTGTAAATTGAGTATGTTTCCATCTTTATTTAACAATTTCAAGATAAAAATCCATCCAAAAGTGTTTGCTATTATCACAAGAGGTAAGAGACAGTACAAATATGAACATTTGGAGGATTATAGTGCAATGTGCAGTGATTGCAGAATGGCGCCACCTGCTGAAACTGTCGCCTCTCATTGCAGAATATTTCAGTGAATTTGAAGAAATATGTATTAATTCTGATATTTACTTGATGAATAAAAAGAATATTTGCCGTTTAGATTCAGAAAACGACATAAAATGTCCCTTTTTCAGGGGGAAATTCAGATTTAAAAGTCGTAGATGGTCAGATGGACTTCTAATTTTACATTTAAAATTTTAATTAAAAGGATATCACACATTATAATGGGTTAGTGGGCATTGCAGTCCAGCTCTTCTTAATGGTAATGATAAACTTTATTGTTTTGTATAGGAAAATTATATTTACTTTAGTCTTCCACAGCCATGTCAGAGGTCAGGCTCTGCTCCAGGTGTACTTTCTCCCTGTAGTACACTTCATCATTTGCCTTTTGCCAAGCCGCCATTGTAAATAAGAATTTGTTCTCAATTGACTTGCCTGGTTAAATAAAGGTTCAATAAAATAAATACAAATAAAATCATTGGATGCCTGTCATAAATGGGCTAGGAACCAGGATTGTCTGGTGGATGTATCCTATCAGAAAAACTGACCAGTCATGTCCACTAATCATTGTACAGGTTTTCTCTCATTAGAGTGCAGCAGAAATCTGACTTCACTTTCAATGTCAAGACAGATTTGCTCATGCAAAACAAGTCTTTGGAAGTACCCTTTTTCAAACCACACAGCTGATCAATGTCATTAGATATCTCATTACACCTCCAAGAAGTTGGATTCTCTGATCTACTGAAAATAACTGGTGTGAATCACCAGGGGAAACCAAATATCCATACTTCTTGTCATCGTTTTTAGTCGATATAAATTAATCAGCACTGTGTTCCGACTAAGAAAACCTGTCTGCCAGTTTACCGGAAGGCACTAAGTTTCTTCTGAGAAAATAGAGAGCGTTGTCTTTTCAGAGAAGAGGGTTTGGAGTCATGTTTTGACTTGCATTAACTTTATTGCAATCAGACACACTATTGTGTGTCTGATTGCAAGGGTATTTTCACACTTTGTGTGACTCACAAAGTCATGTTTCTTTTGACTTTCTTTTGACGTGACTCACAAAGTAAGTCTGTAACCTGCTAAGTCTATTCATCTAGGCAAAAAATAATGTTTGTTAAAATGTATGTAAAAACCTAAATAGTGCATTAAAACAAATCAGTAAGATAATGTAAAAGAAAGGTGAAAAACAGCTATATAATGTATCTTTAAACAGTAAATTAACTGTAAAATACTGTGAAATTAATAAAGTTCAAACTGTAATTTTCATTAACAGTACAAAGCTGTACATTTCAGCGACAGTATAATAATGTTAATTTTACAGTAACATAAAGGCAACCCCTGCTGCCAGTTCTTTACTGCTTTTTACTGGGAAATTCTTAACAGTGCACAGTGAAGACTCACAAAGTTTCTTTTGACTTGCATTAACTTTATTCCCATAGTTGTGAAACATGCTGATTTCCTTCACAGTGTTTTCCTAACAGAGTAAACTCCTCACGCCTCACTGGTCAGATACATTTTGAGGGTGGGAGCATGGGAGTCGACTTAGAGAAAGCTGTACGAACTAATCTGAGAAAGGAGAAACCTTCTTTCTGTATAGGCTAAACCTTCAACTATGCTGTGACGTCTCGGTTTGTTCTACAGTCACTTTTAATTTTCAAAAAGAAAAAACATCTTTTAAAACGGTGCGTAATTGCGTTTCAATTTCCCATGATGGATGTAAAGTGCGCAATGGCTCCAAATGAAGTTAAAGGAATCACATGGAGATGATGAAATCGTTTCCACTAAGATGCTGTGCGCTGCTGTGTGTTGTTGGGCTAATTGGAAATTTCATTGGAAGTATTAGTGGGGGAAAAAACGCTTCCTGTAAGTGCGTATATCGAAACAGATAAATGGGAGTAAAGGAGAAAGGAGGTGGTCAGTCAACTCAAGTGGACTTTACGCTTCAGCAGGAGTGGTGCCAATAATGCGTCTTGTTGTTATCATCACAGACGCGCCGGAGTAGTAACCCACAAGGGACAGACAGGTCACCGCGTCGGAGAGACACAATAAAAAGACAGCTGAGGAGCTACTTGGACGAGGACGCACAGAGGGATCTTTGAGCTGTTTGTCCACTCTCTACCGGTGTTTCAGAGGATGACCACGGATGCTCAGCGAGCGCTCATATGACTTCACAAGCTTTGGTTTTTATCCAACAGAAGAGCAGACTTTAAAGGGGACATATTTCTGGACTGGACAGGAACCTAAAGTTATTCTTTATTTCCATTTTCAATCATTGTTGGAGTTTGGACGCACTGAACTTGATCATATAGTAGTTGAAAAAGGCTGAAGGTAATTCATTTTTTTTTATTATTATTATTATTCCATCACTTCTTTGGTCACAATATTATGCTCTTGCTCGTGTGATCTTGTGTATTTGTAATTTGTTCTCTCATTTGCTAAATAAATCTTGAAAGATCCCAAATAAATAAAACACTAAAGCCACAAGACACACAGGCTGCTAATAAGATAGATAGATCGATAGATAGTAACTTTATTAATCCCGAGGGAAATTCAAGTTTCCAGCATCACAGTTCCATAGTGCAAAACTTGTACTTCTATTAAAACATGTACTTCTATTATTCATGGCTAAAATGAACTATACCTCTAAAGCGAGTTTAAAATAATTTATAGCAAAAACTGGTTTAAATACAATACTTTGAATATATTATCAAGAAGTTTGTTTAGAGAATGAATATCCTAAAGTGGTTGCACAAATTCCATCAATTGTGACTCCATGTGATATATATATATATATATATATATATGAGCCTATTTACTTGTCATATGAGTCCAAATGTGATATATATATGTGTGTGTGTATATATATATATATATAGATATAGATATATGAGCCTATTTACTTGTCATATGAGTCCAAATGGGATATTCTGTAAATGAAAAAATGAAGCAAAAAATAGTGATAAATACATTTGGGATAGCTTTTGTGGCTCACAGCCAGAGTCTGGTCTGTCAGTCAGCAGTTAAAATACTTCTCCAGCATGTTCTCAGCAGGGTGTCATGTTGGATCCGGGTCATTAACTCACATGAGAAGCACTTTGATTGATCTAACATTGATGCATCGATCTCTCCTGCAGGTCAACTTTTTTTTTCCCAGAGGCTTTTGGAGAAGGAGTTTTCTCTCCATGGGAGCTATGAGCGCACTACGTAAGCGCGTCACTATGGGTCTGGTGCTACTGATGTGCACGCTGACCGGCCACTGCAGCGAGAGCGCGCCTCACTCCACGGCTGCAGCGTCCGGTAGCAGCGGGGACGCGCAGCGGGACTTCAGGAGGATGGTGGAGCTCGTGAAGAACGTGGAGGAGATCCGGGGTCGCCACAGCTCGAGAACGGAAGCCCCGTCGACGTCATCATCATCACGGACGAGGAGCTCTCCGGTGGAACCGAAGGATTTACGCACACTGAAGACAGACAGAGGAGACCAGGCTGTCGGTGAGTGGAGGCTTTTACTGTCTATGTTGGATCTCAAGAGGATGCTGTAGTAGCCTATAATGAATGAAGGATGTAGCCTACTGGAATAATATTCCTATTGCAAAATCATTGATGGAACTATAGCATTGGATAAAGTTAAAGCTGCAGTAGGTAGAATTGGAGCAAATATTAAAGGTCCCATATTATAAAAAAGTGAGATTTTCACATTTTTTATTATAAAGCAGGCTTAAGTCCAATATAAATACTGTGAAAGTATCGAAACACTCAATCCACAGGGAAATACACACAGCCCGTATTCAGAAACTCTGCATTTGAAACAAGCTGTCAGGATTTCTGCCCATACGTGATGTCACGAATATACAATATTTAGACCATTGGCACAATTTTAAATGTAAACATTCTAAATGTGTCCCAGTTTATTCCTGGTTGCAGTGTATGTGAATGTCATCAACTGACAAGAAGTAAACATGGACCCAAGCTGTTGCCTAGCAACACAATTCTGTTACAATTCCGTCAGACAGAGGGTAAAAACAGGCATAGTCAGGCCGACAGTATGAGGAAAATAAAGTTTTTTTTGAACATTACAGCATGTAAACATGTTCTAGTAGAAACACAAAATACAAGTATGAACCTGAAAATTCGCACGATATGGGACCTTTAAAAAAAAGGTTATTTTAAAAAAAAAAAAACTCACAATATCCTGACAGTATTGCATGGGACAGGTAATCTGAAAAAACAACAACCTCTGATTAAAAAATATATTTATTATTATTCATATCTATTTCTTTATATGTAAACTTTGTGAGATAAATCAGTTATTTCTTTCTTCATACCTACCCCAGCTCAACTTTACGTATAAAGTTTAACAATATACAAAGACTGTTTGATGCACATTTTAGGTGTGTTCAGCTTTTTTATCACTTCCATGAAAGTGGGTTAAAGCTGCAGTGGGTAGAAATGGAGCAAATATGATTTAAAAAAGTTATTTTTATAAAACAAAAATCATGTGCCTCTGTGTCCTCCGGTGCTCCTAATGAAACAAGCAATCAGAGTCGAGCTGGAGCCTGCCGTCTCTGAGCAGCTGTCAATCACTCGCGAACTCCTATCAAACGGTCAAACTAGGCAGCGCTGATCAAATATGAATCAATATTCTGTTACTGTAATGTTTATTTCTCACCTCAAATGTTTTCAGAAACATCTTGTAGTGTACTGTTTAGCTGTAACATGAGAACGTTTGTGACCCGGCAGCCATGTTGAGATCAGTTGAGGAAATACCAAGCACCGCCCACCAGCCGGAGCAAACTTTCTCATTTTACAGAAACATTACAAGATGTTTCTGAAAACATTTTACGTGAGAAATAGGCATTACAGTAACAGAATATTGATCCATATTTGATCAGCGCTGCCTAGTTTGACTGTTTCATCAGAGTTTGCGAGTGATTGACAGCTGCCTCTGTTGAATGAACAGCCAATAGGAACGCTCTCTCTCTGAAATGACCTGTGATTGGCCAAAGTCTCCCGTAACGGGCTAGATTTTTTAAAGCCTGAAAACAGAGCCATGAGGAGGTAAAGAAGTCTAGTTATCTCTCAGAACACTTGAATCACAATATGCTGAAAGTTTATTATAGAATTTCTGCCCAATGATGCCAAAAATATACGGCCTACTGGAGCTTTAAAGGGTTGCTGTACCCAAATTATAATGTTTTCTAACTTACCTGAAGTGCTATCTAGCGATGCAGATATTTGGTTGGAGGCAGAAATCTCAAAACCTGGAAAAAAAAAATAAACCAAAAGTATCTGCAAGGCTAGATATCACCAGAGGTACAGTAAGTGAGAAATTGTTTGTTTTTTTCTCATTATAATGATTTCCTGTTTATTTGTTTTTGTTTGCCTTTCACCTGATATCAAAGTTTATAATAAAAAAGCACCCCTGCTAGGTGATGTGATGGATGCCCCTGAGAAAATTAATATTAATAGGCTTTAATAAGAATGCAAATGTCTGTGCTATAGGTTAAATCTGACACCTCCTTCCCATCTTCTGTCTTTCCACAGTCGTATTCCCCAGAGATCTCAGAAAGAAGGAGAAATTCCTAAAACATATAACAGGTAAGGCAACTTCTGTGTCACTGGGATGTTCTGAAAGAAAGAGTGTTTATGAGATGAATGGAGGCAAAGATACAAGAAAAGTGAATGATAGCCTCACATACTGTCTGTAAAACAGATGTTAGTGCAGGTGGCCGTAGAGCTGGAAATGTTCTCACAGCCCGCTGTCTTCCCCTCCAGGTCCACTTTACTTCAGTCCAAAGTGCAGGAAGCACGTGTACAGACTCTACCACCACACCAGGGACTGCACGATACCTGCATGTAAGCTCTTACACGATGAGGAATGCCCCTCTTAGTCAGTCCAATGTCGACACACTGTGTGAAAAGCATCCAGTCATACTCAAGTCTCTCCGTTTCATCCTCTCTCCGCAGACTTCAAGAGATGTGCACGGCTTCTCACAAGACTAGCCGGCAGCCCGCAGTGCACAGAGGGGTAGCACGCACAAGGTACTGCAACATATACACCTCTGATTCAAACAAATGATTTATACTGTATAAAGGTTAAGGAGAAGATGTGTGTACACAGGACATTTGGTCCAAGTGATGGTGTGTTATGCTTGTTAGATTGAAAATAGAGTGAAAAGTGAAAGTATATAAGTATTATTAGCTAAATATACTTAAAAAATCAAAAGTAAAAGTACTCAAAGCAGAAAAATGGCCACTGTGGGTGTTATATTATTATATGTTTAAATACTGGATTATTATTACTGATGCATTAATGTGTGAGTAGAATTTATTGATGTAGCTGGAGCTAATTTGAAGTACACTGTTGGGTTGTTTATAACAATGCATACTATTTTATCGGCTCATCATATACGTTTTTATATACAAAATCTTAATTTGTAAATTTTGGTCTCACAGGAAGGTGTATAAATAGCACAACATCACACAGACATTTTGCGTATCATGAGGACGCATTTTAGTATTTTCGCGAGTCATTTGTACGCCACGCAACAATACTAGAGTAATGTCCGCAGACAGGTTGAGGCAACAAAACCACTTAGTTAGGATTAAACCTGCAGTAGGCAGAATGTTTTTGGCGTCATTGGGCAAAAAATCCATAATAAC
The DNA here is from genome assembly GCA_916700995.1 of Hozukius guyotensis. Lineage (NCBI taxonomy): Eukaryota > Metazoa > Chordata > Actinopteri > Perciformes > Sebastidae > Hozukius > Hozukius guyotensis. The sequence goes on from CAKALU010039995.1 coordinate 7,248, forward strand.
GTTTCAGCATATTGTAATTCAAGTGTTCTGAGAGATAACTAGACTTCTGCATTTACTCATGGCTCTGTTTTCAGGCTTTAAAAAATCTATCATTTCAGAGAGAGCGTTCCTATTGGCAGTTCATTCAACGGAGGCAGCTGTCAATCACTGGCTGCCGGGTCACAAACTTTCTCATTTTACAGCTAAACATTACACTACAAGATGTTTCTGAAAACATTTGAGGAGAAAAATAGGCATTACTGTAACAGAATATTGATTCATATTTGATCAGCGCTGCCTAGTTTGACCATTTGATTGGAGTTTGTGAGTGATTGACAGCTGCTCGGAGACGGCAAGGCTCCAGTTCGGCTCTGATTAGTTGTTTTCCAGATGCCATTAGGAGCACCGGAGGACACAGAGGCACATGATATTTTTCAGATTACCCGTCTCATGCACTACTGTCAAGATATAGTGACCGTTTTATAAAAAATTACTTTTTTAGATAATTTTTGCTCCAATTCTACCCAATGCTGCTTTAAGAAAATCATCATGGTTGGGCTTAAAATAAGTAAGTAAACTAAGTACAACATGTACGGAAACAAGGTAACATACGTGACTTACAAATCAAAACACCGGTCTGCTGGTTGAAATGATGCATTGTTTGAGGTTAAATTACTAAACAGTATACAACTGAGTTACAATAACATTGAGCAGTGACAGCATTAACATGGTGCTTACACACTTATGCACCAATAATATAATACTAAAAAAGGAGCCAGTACTTTGGCTTTTGATATGTTAACTATTTTGCTGATTGTACTTTCACATAAGTAGGATTCTGAATATTTTGATTTGTAATGCAGTATTTCTTACATTGTGGTATTGCAAGTTAAGTGCTGAAGTTCACAGCGTAGAGATCACAGTGTTCATGGTGATATGCGTGCTGTGTCGATACACACATGCCTCGGCAGCAGCACAGCAAGAGTTTCTTGATTTATGGTGATTTTTTTTGGAAAGCAAATATTTTCTTAAGTGCTGCCAAGTTGGAGACGGCTCTGAATTTTGTTTCCTTTTCATTGCAGGTTGAGTCCAAACAAGTTCTCCATGAGAAAAAAAAAAACTTTGGAAAAAAGTGCCTTGGACAATAAGAGGGAAGCCTAAAATACTCTGACCAGCCCCGACTGACATTAGGCACAGCGTTGCCCGTCAGTGAGGTCTGCTCAGCTAAGGCGTGGATTTACTGCCTCCCACCGCTCTGGCTGGTCTTCTATGGATGTCTCTTCACCACGAGGGAGACAATCAGCCAACAAAACCAGACCAAGATAAAGATGGTGAAGATTGAAGAAAAAAAGAAACAAGTGTCTGGAAGAAACAAACAACGGGGCCTATTTTCCTGCTGGCATCCAAAAAGATGTTGCTAAAACAAAACAAAAAAGGGATTGCATATCTTTATTTTGTTCATTTCTTTAAGAAAAGAGCAAAATCCAAATGTACTATTTTTCGTATGACTTGCTTTCTGCAGTTGGTTTACTCTGTATGAGTGTTGTGGGTTGAGCCCATCCCTTCTACTGCACTACCCATTACGCAGACAAAAAGCTCTCACTGACGCCTGGCATCAGTCACGGCATAGATTCACCCACTTGTGCTCACACTGAGAAAGAACTGTGATTAAGTTATTAATTGCATCCACATTTCTCTGTGTCTTTGCAAGACATGTTTAAAAATGAAGTGGCGGTTGTAAGTCACAGCCCTCCTGTGGATCTTGGTAGAGCGTGGTTAAAATCTATATTTATATATTTGAGTTGTCATAAGGTTTCACTGTACAGATTATATGAAACAAGAGAAATATGTACATACTGTAAAGCATAAGAGGAATCCACCTATCCACCCCGTAAATTAAAAGTGACTGACATTTATCAAATGGCTGTTAAAGACATAAAAAAATGAAATATATTTAAATAAATTATAAGATTGGTACAAATATGAGTGGTTTTTGTTGTCTTGTGCAGTATTTTCTGTTATGTTCCCGTCTTGAAATGTGGAATGCTACCCGAATGACCACATGACTGGACCGAGTCCTGAGACTAGACAGATCTGGCGAACTTCCCATCGCAGTTCAGCATATTTCAGTCACATTCATACTGGGAAAAAAAAGTTCCTTTTAAAGGGTCAGTCCACCAAGTTACAAAACAACTTATTTTCTCACTTAACTCTGATGAAATTGTTTTTAGTTTTACTTGAAGTTTTGAGACAGTTTTGTAACAGTGACGCTCCCCCGTTTTTCTTTCTCTACTATCATACTATCAAAAATGGCAAAAATTAAATGAAAATCTGAGGAATGAAATTTAAAAATCGTCTCTTTCCAGAAAAAAAAAAAAAGTCCTGATTACTCTACACAATCCACAGACCCCACACTGAACGCTTTTCACTGGAGCTACTTTATACCAAAAGATAGTTCCTATGAACATTGGTGACAGCGTATTCTGTGGATTATCCAGTGTAATGTCTGGGACATAAGCCCCTGTGAAAAGGCAAATTGTAGTTTTGGGATTTTTGGGGGGATTTGGATTAAAGGAGATATAATGAGCTAATTAGTGAGCTTTAGAGGTGCTCGTAGGCGGATTTTTTTACTGTCAGACTGCCGGTTTCCCCCTGCTTTCAGTCGTTAAGATAAACTAACTGGCTTGTGAATGTTTATTTAGCATATTTAGTGCGCAGTAGGGAGTGGTATCGATCTTCTCATTTAACTCTGCAAAAGTGCCCTTTGAATGCCCCTATGGTAGATACAACATGATAAAGTGCCCTCTAGGGTGCCTTTCTATTAGAGAAAATGTGATGAAGTGCCCTCTAGGGTGTCCTTCCATTTTAGAAAACTTGATTAAGTGCCCTCTAGGGTGCCCTTCCAGCAGAGAAAACGTGATCAAGTGTCCTCTTGGGTGCCCTTCCAGTAGAGAAAACGTGATGAAGTGCCCTTTCAGTGGAGAAAACGTGATCAAGTGCCCTCTAGGGTGCCCTTCCGGTGGAGAAAACATGATGAAGAGTCCTCTAGGGTGCCCTTCTAGTTGAGAAAACATGATGAAGTGCCCTCTAGGGTGCCCTTCCAGTGGAGAAAATGTGATGGAGTGCCCTCTAGGGTGCCCTTAAGATTGAGAAAACATGATGCAGTGGCATATAGGCAACCCTACATGCTAGTAAACTTTCTGCACACTGGTGCCCTTTTATGAGTACGCCACTGCCTAGCAGTGCTCGTGTTACCAGCCATTAGGGAACTACTGTGCCTGATAAACAGATTGAACCACATTGTGTCCAAAAGTCTAAGACCAAAAAATAGATACATCTGCGGTTTTTTGAAATCCTACTCAATTAATCTCTGCTTCACATGCAAGTTCCATCACAGTTGACGCCCTATTTGACAACTTTGAAACCGCCCTAAAACTAAATTCTTCAACAATTGGAAACCATTCAGTCACCAGTTGGTTCATTAGACCTTTGAGTACACCCTTGTTTAATGATTTACAGCCCTTTCTCAATGTTCTATCACTCACTTTGATGAATCCAAAACTTTACCGTGTGGAGATGAATCACACTTAATGGTAATTTGTATTGGCACCGATGAGTCCTCCCTCATGGGATTATCATCCATTTAAGTAGCTAGTGGTGATTAGCGCTCAACAGGATAACTTTTGAATTTACATAGAGGAGGCACATTCAAGGGAAACGAGTGAGAACAGATCGTGTTTTCTTATTTCTTTTTTTTTTTAAATATCTGATATACTTCATAAATAATATTTGTAATAATATCTCGTGTTAATAGGTCAGATAAAAGGAGCTGTACACCAAACAAGCAGTGTAAACAAAATAACCTAACTACCAAGTTTCCGACAAAATGTCCAGGAAGATTAGCATTTAGGCTAGCATTAACTTTGTCAGCCTTTTACCTGTAAAACTCAGGGTTGTCCAGTCACGTGTTATCGTCTGCAGGATATCTTCATTCATATAAATTCTTTAGCATATTCAAAATGTAAAGATTAATAAGTCTCTGATAGTCATACTCATTTATCTATTTTTTTAATCACATGAATTTTCAACTTCAGCGTCTTTTTAAATGTACATAATGTGTGGTTTGTATAACAACAACACTGAAACAGAAATGTTTTCTGGTCTTCTAGTGACATCTAAAAGTAGGTTATACTGATGAGTGCTTGTGTGACACAGTCAAAGCATATTTGGTTAATTTTTCATGTCAATCCAACAGATTCAGCAAAGATCGTTTAAGGTCGGATGTTTTTAGGAATTCTGCTCCAGGAATGCTTTGCAGCAACGTACACACTGTTCGTACACCTTTTCAAAGTCGTCGTCACTCCCCTAAGAGATAAAACAGAAAAAAAAAAAGATTCATGTAATAAATTAAAATATGTTTCAGCCAAGTACTGATAGCTGAATGATTACACACATACATCTGTTTGCTTTTATACAGTACATCTGTAGATATGCTGGGCCCATTCTGTGAAGTGGTTCGAAAACACAAAAATAAAACACATAATAAAATATTAGTTTCTTACTTCTGAGTGCCAAATTATTGTTCTTGTCCTGAAGCAAACAGATACCAGACCCTTCAATTGTACATTTGTGAGGTTGAGCACCACATTCGAATTTGGAAAAATAACATTTCCTTCAGGGAGAAATAAACTGCCAAAAGCAGCAATAGCACTTCTTAAATTCTGGTTTTGACAGATCAAAGCGGTGGGTTTTTGCTGAAATCTTGATAGATTTGGAAAATCCTTTCTAACCATAGCAAACTCCACATTTTGTGCTAAAATGCTGATATTTAACAGGTATAATGTTTACCCATAGACTGTATATAAGAAGTGGACGTAGACACCTTGACGTCACCCATTGGTTTGTGGATAACGGTTTTGAAGCTTGAGTTCAGCATTTTGGGCCGTCGCCATCTTGGTTTTTGCAACCAGAAGTGACACGAGAGGATGGAGCTAAGTACAACCGAACACTGAATAAGACATTTTTAGGCGACCAAAATGTTATAAATTGACTTTATAATTAACTTTAATATCAACAATATTACTTTAAGAAAAGCAACTATATACAAAATTATCGTCCCAAAAATAAGCTGAAGAGAGAGACCCACATAGATATAAATATCTATAGAGTGGAAACACATATGTTGCAATACCCATAAGTGGCCACAATGTATAGGCAGTAAGCTCTATTTCACACAAGGGCATACTGAGATCAATAAATCAAATCAATCAACTGTAAATAACCACCAAAGTATAGTCTCGCCACTGTCTGACTGCCATGTTTATATGATGTTGCTGCCTTTGCGAAAGCCCCAATCATTGAGGGTTGATTGCTTGCCGTGGTAGAGGAGTTTTGGTCCGGCTGCTCCCAGACTTGCGTATTCTATTGGATGATGAATTTTAAGATGGGATCGGAGATTCGAATGCACATTTGCATTATTTTTGCAAACAAGAGCGGACATCTTTCCTGCTGGAGTTAGGGGGTTAATGGTTAATTACTAGGGCTGTATCAAATAGTTTGAAGCTTCGAAGCTTCATTCATAACGTTGACATTCAAATTATTATTATTAATAACCTACAGAAACATTGCGTGCAATAGTCAACCGGCTTCCACCTTCTCCTCCCCTCTCTCTCTCAAACAGACAGCGAGCCTCGTCTCTGTAATTAGCTCAGCCTTCAGTCCAAAAGTCAACATTTATTGAAAAAAGATAGAAGTAATAATTTCCAAACTTCACAACATGTTTTTAATCTAACAAAATAGTTAGTTTACTAGTTAGTAGTAGTATAGTAGTAGTTTATACTTCTCACACAACTGTATTAACGTGGCGGTCTGGCAGCAGTCTAACAGCACTGTGAATTACACATGACCACAATAACAAAATCAGAAGTATGTTAGCATGTTATTATTATTATTATTATTGATACGCCTACAACAATACAGTGAAGCATAGAGAAAGCAAGAGAAAAAGAGGAAGAGAGAGAATATAGCATAAAATTCATAACAGGCGTTGCATAATTGATTATTGTTCTGTTAAGGTCCTTATTTATAGAGCATCTCCTACAAGCAACATAAAATTATACCAAAACTATACACCCAAAATTAAATCAACTTGGCACTGCTTTCACTTTCATGTTGTGCCAAGCTACATTCTTGCTAATATTAACAAATATTTGCATCAAAACAAGGTTATATTGAGGCAAAAATAAGGTTGTTCTTCACCTGAATTCAGTGCATTTTTGTTTTGCCTGTCTGCTCTACAGTGTATTACTCTTCTACTCTGTTCTGCAGCTGCAACATTCAGGAGGGTTTTTCCACAGGTTTCCGCTGCAGGGTGCGTGTGCAGCGGCATGACATCTCCCCAAAAAGGAAGCCAAAACATCTTGATCGCTCGCCTGGTGCCTGGCTGTTAGTTTAGGAAACGCTTGATTTGACATGAAATGGAGCTTTCTATGAGCGGCGCACGGATTTCGATTAATTGTGCAGCCCCACTGTCTGGTTCCTCTTTGCTCGTTTCGCTGTCATGCCATGTGGTTACTGGCGAGGGACCACGATCCAACACGGTCGAAATACTGCCAAGTATCCAAACCACACGGGCTGTGAAGAGCATTCATTCACTCCTTATTTTGGCAAAAAGCTTCCAGTTGACACACTCGTGCTGATCCTCACACAATGAAAACTGGTGTTCAAAGCCAAAATCTGAGACAAAATATTAGTCACATCAGCTGTGGTCGACCACAACATCCTCTTCCAGCCACATCGCTGATAATTTGATGAATGTTTTATGGCTCCACAAAATGTAACACAGCACTGCAGTTGTGTACAAACACACTCATTAAGCCAACAGAACTTTAGCTGCACATCCTCCATCGAGCCCGCACAGGAAATTATTACTTTTTGACAGCATATCATCACTAGTCAAACCTTTGCTCTCTTCACTTTTCCCCACTCTGTCTTTTCTCACTCATAACCTTCAAGAAAATAAAAAGCAGCCAAGGACCCATGTCAAAATCATTTGGCAGGTCATAAGAAACACAAGGGATGGAGTGTGAAAAAGCAAACCAATCTGAACCAGAAAAGACTTCTTATAGTGATGTCCAAGCAAATCAGATGTGTAAAAGTCATTTATTGTAGTGTTTACTGGGCTGGAAGGGTTCAATAATCAATAGCATATTTTTTATGGTTACAAAACGTTTTTTTTTTTATAGTTTATAGCCATTTATTCAAATCGAGTGAACAAAGAACTGACAGCGCTGCCATTTCACAGTTACGGTCCACTCTGTTTTGCTTTAATGCTTCATGAAACGTGCGTAGACATGATCCCATCTCCCCCCGTGGAGAGTCTCTAGAGCTACCACATGCACCTGAAAACAGACATGCTCTGTCCAAAACTGTGGTCTTGAGCAGGTGCACAGCCATTACATTTTACTGTGTTATTTCAAGACACATTCACCATGCACCATCAAACAGTTTTAAGTTTTGTTTGAAAGGTTCCCGAAAACCTATTTTCTCAATCAGATTCTTACTATGAGCGATGCGACCGTACATGAACACAACATTTCTGCCAGATTTCAAACTATTTTGGTTAATTTACATGAAAAAAAAGAGAAATGAGAACAGAACTGAACTTCTCTCTCCAGCTCAGCACGCAGCTATTTCTGTCACTTTTCATGTGAACAACCGAGTGCAACACTAGGAATGTCTTCCAGGAGAGACTGTCTAAAAATGTGCGCCGTATTTAAACGGATACTTTGCTGATACAATAAGAGCAGCCCTGGGGAACGGGTGGAGGCAACGAGCCCAGTGCATTCTGGGTGTTGTAGGTTTTTCTACCTTTTGAGCAAAAGAGAATACCACAGTCCTTTTTTCTCTGGTCATGTAGCACCAATTTAAAAAAATATTTGCGCCTTTCTACTGCTTAGACATCCCAGTTTTATGAAAAGATCTTTCCAGTGGAGAAATACTTCTTTAAAATATATCGTGTCTCAGAATCAGTGTCAGTTTTATTGGCCAGGTCTGAGTACACATACCAGGAATTTGACTCTGGTTATTTTTGCTCACATTGTACATACACAGAAATAGAAATATAACTATCTATAACAGCCAGCTTTTCACCCCACCCTCCAGTGTAGCGGTTCGGAGCAACTATGAACACTTTGTGGTCAGACAATACATCCTAAAAACCAGCTCTGATCGTGTATACCCCGGCCCTTATACTGCTTAACATTGAGGGTTTTCCATGCCATTATACGGCTTAGGTGCAGAGCCCCGCCTAACCATATGAGCGTAAAAACAACATGGAGAGCATCTGGACGAGCCAACACGCCGTACGGAGCCACACACACACCTGCCCAAATATATCGCCCAATCCTAAAAGGGGTGCATGGAGGTCTGGAGTTGGGAACCCAGAGTCTAGGCTATTATTAATATTATTATTATTATTATTAGCAAGCTCCTTTTTGTAAAATAATTCGTGAACTGTTTGTCATAACTTTAAAAAAATATATAATTCATGAAATATTACTTAAAATGTTTCTGAATCAGCTCTTTTAATTTGATGTATATGAATTTGAATATGATTTTACAGGGCAAACATTGCCAGAAGAATGAAATGTTCAGACGAAAGCTGTGATATATGTAAATAATAAAATAATTTATTCAACTATGAAAAGTTTTGTCTTTAAGCTTTTTGGGCTTTATCTATAGTAATAATAATGGTCCAAAATGATGTAAAATTGCATGGTCAAAAACCTTCACATTTTCGTGGGTGAGGGCCCCAACTGCTGCACAGCACCTAAGCCCTCTAAGAACCATGGGAAACCTCTGCATGGTGGTTATCCTTTAAATAAAGTTAAACTCGATGACATTAGATTTAATGACGTGTCAAAAAGAGCTTGAATTTTATGTTTCCAATCTCAGCTCCGGCTTGTCTTCAAATCCATTTATTTAGACTATTACCACTGCTTTCCCCAGTAATATATCATTAGGGATCATTAAGATCAAACGTTGAGGAGTCATTTTAATTATACTTGAAAATACTTAACATGAGAATTTACTTGAATACTTACATAATACGGGTCTTTGATGATGCGCTGCTTCTGCGGGTCATAGGAACCAAGAAGCTCAATCTTTGCTTGGCTGTTTTTCGCCTGTTTTGCTTTCCTGTTCAGCTCACTGTGAAGACGAGAGAGAAAACGTTACTCCAGGAGAAGAGAAGAAAAACACAACAACATGTGACTTCTGGACCAGAATAAAAATCAAGTAATGTTTTACAGTATTTTTTTTTCTCTGCCATTTAGATATGAGGTGGAACATCCCTATTATCCTGTATGCAGAGCCGTCATGTTACATACTTCCTATAATGGACAGAATATAACAACCCCATGATAATGACATCCATGTGATTAACTTCCTCATAAAGAACTGACAAACAACGCTTGATCCTAGCAACGTTTTAAGAGTAGAGAAAAATTAACATAACACCTCAACCTGTTTAATCTCAAACGAAAGTAATAAAACGTATTAAGAAAAAACAATTAATAAACACTTTCAGGGTGACAACAATGAGATGGGTTCTGTTAAAAGAAAACTAAACATAGACGGAGTACCCTTTTGTCTGAGACAGGGTTTTCTCAGTCTGGTCAGCTTAACATTTGTGGAGAAAAAAAAACATAATGTCGGAGAAAAAGGGGAAAAAACCTGCCCAAAGAGCAAAGACGAGGCATCCAAAGAACTCAGTAAGCTGCTTACAGATCAGATCTGCCATAGGCATGTGATCTCAAAATGATCCCTAAACGTTCAAAGTATCAAAAAATATCCCTCCCCCTGACCTTTGGAAAGAGCTTAAGGGAGGATATTGCTCATTAAAAGGGAGGCATTCACCTACATGTCAGTTATAGCTCAACGTTACCACCATTTTGATGTGCATGTGAAGGAGTAGCACAGATCACTATCAAGTAGGGCAACCTAGTTTGACCCCTTTCAAAGCAAATGTTTTTTTGATCCCAGGGAACCATTAATAAGTGAGACGAGACACTTAACACATGACACCAGTGCTCAGCACGACAGTGTCTAACTACTAGGTACAGTCACAGAAATAATAAGCAGTGCTGCTGTGCGCTGAAATATCTTTACCTCAAATTGTTCTCATCCATGCAGAGGATGTACTCGAAGCTCATGAAGTCGTCTTTGGTCACCTGGAAGTGAAAGAGAAATGCAGGGGAAAAACAAATGTTACTTCTAGCTCTGTGTGGGAACACCGTACGACAGAGCCTCTCTATGGTCCTTCAGAGAGGGTTCAATGTTATGCAGTAAAAATCAATGATTTCCAATACAACAAGAAAGGCAGTCTGGTCATTTAAAGTTATAATCCTTAAATCTTTCATGAAATCAAACCCTGTTTTTGATCATATTTATGGTCAGCATTTTGTTTTTCAGGAATAGACAATGTATTTACATTCTGTAATGAACATGCTACATAGCAGTTTTCATTGTAAGTGGCGGAGTACGCCACTACCGCGCTGGATTCGCAAAATCGCCTTCACACGCTTGAGGGATTCACAGGAAACTATGCAGTCTTACAGTTTTTATTCCTATTTCATTGATAACAGACTCAGTTTATTGTTCTCTCTCATAACCCTTAATCAGAGCTGTATTAAAAGTTTCCTGTGGAGTTTTTGACCTCTAGCGCTGAAGGATTTAAAAAAAAAAAATATCAGCTTTGCAAATGATTTTTGAGGAAGGAAACTTATTCAACACGTTTGTTAGACCTCAAGGATACACACAATGAGTTTGGGGGAGTAAGACTGAATGTAAACATACATTGTGTTTGTTTACAAGAAAACTTCACAGGGCACCTTTAAGTTACTGCTAATGCAAATTTGGGCTGACCCGAATGCTTTGAAGCTTCGACCATTGCTAGAAATCGACCTCCAAATCAGTATTTGCATGTTTTTTGTTGTTGTTATTTATATTTATATATATATATATATATACATACTGTATATAGCCAATGAAATATTCAATATTCATATTCAACATGAATTATTATTATAGTGGCTTTTATTGTGAAGCAGTCACAGGAAGCGTAATGTATTTGTCACCAAGGTCGGCTCTGACAGCGATTGTTCATCAAAATGTGACTACAAAACAACAAAACAGTCATTTTCAGCATTTTTTATCGTTTTCAGTTTTTGCAAGGGAGTAATCAAACAATATGGAGCCAAAGTGAGCCGTTAGATGAAGTGTGTCATGCGACAGGGTGCACACCTCCAACTCCAACCTACTTTGAATTGCCCTGTTGCTGAAATGTGCTATACAAATAAAGCTGCCTTGTCTTGTTTTGTCTTTACTGTGACCTGCTGTTATGTGGCAAACTTCTCACGCCGTGTGCAGCATGAAATCAGATTATTGTTGACTGACTTCTTTCAAAAGAGCTTGAGTTTGTTTAGCTGCACTTTAAACAGATGCACCCGCATTCTTTTGTTGTTGTTGTTGTTGTTGTTGTATTTTAACAAAAAAAAGCTGCTCAGGGAGTTTTTTTTGATGTTGTATCAAACCGCATTTTCTGTTGCCAAACCAACCAGGGCTGAAAATCTGATGGATAACTTTAACATGATAACTGAGTTATGAAAGGATTAGATCACTGCACATGTGTAAGCATGTGGAGGGGTGTTAAGCATAGTGTTCAATCTTCTGGGTGATGATTTAATGGAACAAGAAGAAATAAAAAACAGGCAGCACCCTGAATAGTTTTGAAGGGTTTTGAGAGTCAGCTCATAGGAATGCCAAGATCGAGGCGAGGGTAGCAGGAGAGGAATGAAAGAAGTGAGGAACAAAAGACATGAATAAAACTCCTGCGATGCTCCAGATGTCGACATACTGACATATTCAATCACATAAACAGCTGTGGTCATTCATGGAACAGCACAGGAGTAAAAAGAGGTTTGATACGGACTGTTTTTAAATCCATTTTTATATTCCCAGAGTGTCTTGTTATAAATGTCTAATCATTTTATTTTGTATTATTTAGTCTGTGGTGGTGAAAATCAAAGAGGCTGATGATCTCTCTGCTCATGTCTACCTTACACTCTCACACTAACTGAAACAGTGGTAATCCTCCATCAAAAAAGGCTTTCTGATTTCTGAAATATCTGGCTGAGAGCGAGCTGGGAGGCTGTTACTGTAAATGAAGAATGATCTGGAGACACACACAGCAAGCTCAGAGAGTTTAAAAGCCAATAAATCCATGAGAAGATGTGATGAGCGATATCGTAAAATTGTGTGAAAATGATCAGTTCTCCTGGTATTGTGCATGCTGTCTCGCTGTCATGAATATAACAGCCATCGTTAATGATATTAGTAGGTCTGTCAAAGTTAACACGATAATAACGCGTTAACGCAAATTCATTTTAACGCCACTAATTTAGTTAACGCAATTTGCAATTTTAAAGTTTTAAAGCTAGATTGAAGATACTGGCATCATATGAAACTAAAAAACCTAAGGAATCCATTGGTACTAATCATGTCATACTAGCTTGTCTCCCGAAGGACGATAAATAACGCACCAAACTTACGCTAAATTTTGGCAAAGAAGAACTGGCATGGCCATTTTCAAAGGGGTCCCTTGACCTCTGACCTTAAGATAGTATGTGAATGAAAATGGGTTCTATGGGTACCCACGAGTCTCCGCTTTACAGACATGCCCACTTTATGATAATCACATGCAGTTTGGGGCAAGTCATAATCAAGTCAGCACACTGACACACTGACAGCTGTTGTTGCCTGTTGGGCTGCAGTTTGCCAAGTTATGAATTGAGAATATTTTTTATGCTAAATGCAGTACCTGTGAGGGTTTCTGGACAATATTTGTCATTATTTTGTGTTGTTAATTCATTTCCAATAATAAATATATACTAGGGATGTGCATTCCAAGCAAAAATACTATTTGATTATCATTGGGAACTAGTCGATTATTTTTCGAAAATTGCCCCATACCCCCCAACCCCTACAAGCCACACACGTTTCACCGGTAGCAGAGTGACCTGCGACGGTTAAAACAAGGAAAAAAATATATATATTTTTTAAACAGGACGATAGTTGCATAAACTAGTCGATTCTTGATAATTCAATGACTATTCGAAAAATCTAAAATCATGACCCATCCCTACATACGTTTGCATAAAGAAAGCATATTTGACCACTCCCATGTTGATAAGAATATTAAATACTTGACAACTCTCGCTTTAAGGTACATTTTGAACAGATAAAAAAATGTGCGATTAATTTGTGATTAATCATGATTAACTATGGACAGTCCTGCGATTAATCAAGATTAAATATTTTAATCGATTGACAGCCCTAGATATTAGTAGCGCCTGTGCTTTTGCTACTATGACAAGTCAAAATGTCTGCTGTGAGAAAGGCATATTTCATCAAATTAGTTACATATTTAGAAACAAAACTGTTCTTAAAAATATTTGGCTATACATTCCCTACAATAAGCAGTATACAAACATTTAATAAGTGGTTAATAACACACTATAATGTAGTTGTTAGCAGGTGTAAGACTTTATCAATGTATTTGTCAACATCATAACATATAATATATAACATATGATGCCTTTAACATATTGATGAGTATGAAATCTAAATTTCAGCTCTATTATATCTATTGTCGGGTTGTCAGTTTTGTTATGGATCACTTTGAAGCACGTTTGCTTTATTTAAAAAACATGTTTGTTTATGTGGTTTCCAAAGCGTCTGCTTGGATACTGGCAGCGGTAGAAGTTCAGCAAAGCACGCAAATTCCAAAATTGGGAGGAAATAAGAGGAAAAAAGAGAGTGGGAGCAAAAGCAAGTGATAGAAATGAAAAGGGTGATAAAGGAAAAGAGGAAAGAGCAAGAGCTTGTCAAAGCTGATTGTGTGGATTTGGCTGGGTTTAAGCCAAGGGTTGAGCCTCCCCATCCCTGCTTTGAGGAGATTAGACGACGATCTGACTGAATGGTTTGCAGAAAGACAAACCAACGAGACGGAAGATCTCAAGCACACGATAAAACCCCCGAGTTCTCTCAGGGAAACATAAAAAGAGCGGTTTAAGGGCACAGAACATAAGTTAGCACGGCAGAACGCCTGCAGGCCCTACAAGGACAAACATCTTGGTGTGATTTCAGACCTGTTTCAGGCACCTTTAAGGATTTGAAACAAATGCGTTATGACAATTGCTGGATTGTATTTCATACAAACAGGTGCCATCATTTTACACAGCTGTATAGAGACAGGCCTGGCCAACGGGTTCACTACATATATTTCCAAGATAATAACACTACATTCTCAAAATTCATATCAGAAAACCTGTAGGAAGATGAAAACTGCCATTTTGAATTAAAGAAATATTAATTACCATTGACTCTTTTACACGTATACACAGTTTAACTCGAGTAGCACATAAATTGAGGGCAGGTTAATGACACTAAGACAGAGCTAAATATACTGTAGAAACTGAATATTCAGTGATACTTTTAAATTCAATACTAGTAATGAAAAAAACATATTGAAAACATAAATTGACTTGCCGCCTTTCTTCCCTGAAAGAATATCTTCATTTAAGCAAAACTGAAGTAAAGCTGAAATGTGGAGGGCTGTTGCTCTGTCACTCGATTAGCTGCAGTTCATATTTTAAGACAAATTTTAAACCTGTGCTGTCTGGAACGAGTCAAGTGATCTCTTAAACCCTGTTGTTGTGTCCTCAGGAGTTGAACCACCTGCTGTGTCCTGTAGATTTCACCGACCTATCACAAGAGGTCACTGTATCTGAGGTTTAAGCTAAACCTGCTGCACAATGTGTAACTGAGAGAAGAGTGAAGTATCATCATATCATTTTAATATAAGATATAAATTCATACCTTTCATCACATATGCCATTATAAAACCAAATCTCATATAAATGTAATATTGTGTAAGACAATTTTAAATGTGTCACATCCATGTCAAATCATTTTAAAGCCAAACGGGCGGTGACACATAAAAGAGGCAAATTAATGGCAACTACGGCACAATTTCCGTATGCTTTTTGCTTGTAGAAACTATACAGTTTCAAGTCAATTCAAATAAACAATTTGAATATTTGGCCACTTCGCACAGACTTATGCAACCTGCAAGGCAGTCTCCCAACAATGCTTCATTGTAAGGGGTCATATGCCAAAAAGGTTGGCAACCACACCAGTTGTTTTGGTAATGGTATTTGTACGACTTTTCTCTAGCAGTTAAAGAAGAACTTAACACTGAATGCACCTTTTTAGTTAATAAATTATGCGTACAGTCATTTTAGTACACTACTAATTGATGCGCCATTCTACAGTGTTCATTACAACAGAGCTCATTTAAAATTTTTCCAGAGCTATAATTTAAACCCTGATTCCAGAGAGTCAGGGTTTAAATTATTTTTTAAAATCTGTGATGGGGTAGCACGATGTAGGTAATCTCTAATGAAACAGGAGGCTAAATTGGAAAATCTGAAAATGAAAAATGTAAACAAATTTTCTGCAAAGGAAGACAAGCAAACTGAACATACATCATTATTACTACATAGACTTTTGGTATTTGTTGTTCCTCTTAAGGTTGAATTTGCATCAGACCCGGCAGTGCGGCAAAAACATTCATTTTGAATGGGGGTAGTGCGTTTGGGCTGTGGCTGTGGCAGAGGTTGCTATAAAAGAACGCAGCGACCTGCGGCGAAAAATAGAAACAGAATCAATTTTCGGAGAAACGCAGCCCAACGTCAAGCTGCGGTGGCCAATCACGTAACCAGCGAGTCGGTGAGAGAGTACAGATAACATCTCTGCTTCTCCCTGCCGTGGGAGGAGGGCCAAAAACAACTTTGTTTAAAAACCTATGAGGGTAAGAAACACAAGCATTTACCCCAACTGCCAAGGAGTCAGTGCAACAGCTGACTACGTGGATGCTCGTTGGAGCAATTCTGTGGGGAATTTAGTAGCGTGTTTCCTGCAACATGGTCCAGCACAAGGCAAAGTCCCTCCGTCTTTTCTTGTCTAGCTGCTGTGAAATGAATGAAGCTGCCTTCAAGTGCGGTTAGAAATGTCGAGATCATAAAAACGCTAAGACGGAAAACTATGTTTGTGAAATATAAAGCCTACTTGTGCTACATTGGGGGGGTTAAACTTCTCAACAGGACATCACACAAATGGGCCATTTAAGCGACACTCCCACACCACCACACAACCCTTCTGCAAATCGCCGCACCGCCGGATCTGGTGTGAATGCAGCCTAAATTGGCAATGTTGGCCGAAGCTTATATCCAGTTCAGCTGCAGCTCAGATGAACCTGTGCTTGTTTTGAGCAGAGCAAATCGTGCGGAGCTTAGTATGCAGCAGCTGCAGGTTAAAACCCTGAAAGTAACAATTTTTGAACCTGTATTAAACTGGATAAAGCTACAGTAAGCTAGTCATATGCTAAGTGACAGAACAACAGCACCTGAGTGTCTAGCAACCATAATTTTACCAACATCACACTCATACACAAAAACATGAATGAGATGAGAGGAGCCACGGGACATCTGGTTGTACCTGTCGGGCACTGTGGCTTGTCTCAATGCCATGCTTCTTTAGGCAGGCCAGACCGCGCTCATCCGGTGATCTGCCTATATTCCAGTCAGATGTGGCACCACTGTCTATGACCCACTGCAACAACAGAGAACAAAAAGGGGGCGCTAACTACTGCTAAGAGAGATGTAGAGGTGGGTGTTCGTACCTGCCTGGCCACATGCTTCATGGGCACGTCATGACTCTTCATGCAGGCTTGACCGCGGTGGTCTGGAGGGTTTCCTATCTCATAGGTGGAGGTGGCAGCACTGTCTATCCTCCACTAGGCAGAGTCGAGCACGGGGAACAATAACACAGCAAAAATGACTCTCACTTACAGATATCTGGTAGCAGGTGATACAGAATTTGCAGGACGATGTTGTACTCTTGAGGACAGGATTAGAAGTGAGACAAATGTTCTGAAACACATCCTGCCCACATGCATGATCTTCAGAGGCTGCAGCTGGGTAGCTATCATGTATTATTAGCAGGGTTAATAAAACTAAAACAAAAATAAGCAGTAAAAAATAGTGTCAGTAAACTGAAACTAAATAAAAAACGACATCCTTTAAGATAAAATAAAACTAAACTGTAACTATATTTCCTGGTTAAAAAAACTAAAATGAACGTACATTCTATTCAGTTTCAGCTCTAATATATCACTACCGAAAAAAGGAGACAGCATGAATTTCTGTCAACTCTCGTAACATTGAACCGCAGAAATTGAACAGACATGGCATTTCAGGAGATGATACTATGCAATTGATTCACATTGAACACTAAAGTTGCGCAAAGATTAAAACATTAAACATTATGGACATTACAGTTCTCCAACAATGTATTTAGTATGTATATGTAGCTACATACTCCTGAGACATTATACCTGGCCATAACAAAAACAAACTAAAACGACTGTAAAACTAAAATTAAACCATTCTGAAAAACTGAAACTAAACTAAAACTAGCAAACACTCTGAAAACTAAACTAAAACTAAACAAAAATTAAATTGAAAAGCCAAAACATACATATAAAATAAAAAGTAATTGAAAATTCAAAACTATTATAACCTTAATTATTATGCCTAATAATGATGAACTAATTTATTCACTTTATTTTACTCCAGTTTCAATGTACTGTATTTACTTTTCATCCACTGCATCATATCACCAACCAGTACTTCATACATGAATATTGCCATATTGTCAGTAACCAGGTGATTGAATGTATTTTGTGATTATTACCCAACTAAATCATGATGGATGGTTTTTTTTTATAATCTGCCACCAAATAACTACCAGTTACTATCAGTTTCCCATTTATATCAGTTAATAACAATAATCAGTGCAAGCATGCTTTGAAAAATGGTCAGTAGTAATGTACAGTACATGTTATTTGCAACAAATGTAGTTGTAGTCTATGTGCTTGAAATATTGTCCATAGATGTAATATTGGGCAAATATCAGTGACCTGTATTATAAATACTGTTATGTACAATGAATGAATGAATGAATCATGACATTACCTTATCAACACCACCAGCATCTGTTGCCATCTTCTCGAAGACTGCTTCAGCAATGGGGGATCTGCAGATATTCCCTGTTCAAAACCACAAACATCATGACAAACTTTAATGCCATGTTTTAAAAAATGAAAAGGTTTAAACTTCATGAACAGTTTTACCATAAACTGTAACACTTAAGGTATTTACCAATAGTAACACACACAAATTCAGTACACGGTATATCATATTTGGTTGATTTTTAAATATAGATACACAGCTAAATTATATAGTATATCTGACAACAAAATAGCATGATACATAAACACTACAGCGCAAAAGAGATTACATTATATGCGTTCACTGGTAGAAAAAAAGGGACACAGTCTCAAAAAATTAGTAGCACCGGAGGACACGGAGGACACCGGAGAGGCACACGATTACCTGTCTCATGCACTACTGTCAGGATATAGTGACCGTTTTATAAAAATAACTTTTTTATTCATTCATTCATTCATTTGCTCCAATTCTACCTACTGCTGATTTAACCAAAAGAATCATTCTCATCTGGTATTTGTTTCTAAAAACAATTTCTAAACTGAATTTCCAGCAAATACACTACATCACGATGGTTTGAAAAATAACATAATCAGTGATATCCTCTTATTCATATCGCCCATCCCTAATACATTTAACACATGATCATCTGATCTCGTGGCTTCTTAACTGACACATGTTTTGTCAATGCAAATTGTGTTAATATTACATTATTAAATTTAACTGCAACTTTTAAACTAAGTTAGTTCAGTTAAATTACACAACATTATAGTGTTGACAGGATTAAGCAACAACTACAAAACAAGTAAGACTCATAACCGAGCGGCTTTCACGATGGACTCTGACCTGTGGTCAGGTCTACTGACCTGTTGTCATGTCTACTGACCTGT
>CAKALU010040000.1:17454-40243 GCA_916700995.1 Hozukius guyotensis
CTATTAGTTTAGTGTTGTTACTGTACGATACAGACCTCTTCATGATGCTATTAGTTTAGTGTTGTTACTGTACGATACAGACCTCTTCATGATGCTATTAGTTTAGTGTTGTTACTGTACGATACTGACCTCTTCATGATGCTATTAGTTTAGTGTTACTGTACGATACTGACCTCTTCATGATACTATTAGTTTAGTGTTGTTACTGTACGATACTGACCTCTTCATGATGCTATTAGTTTAGTGTTGTTACTGTACGATACAGACCTCTTCATGATGCTATTAGTTTAGGGTTGTTACTGTATGATACTGAAATACCTTTTGGTTTGATGTAACTCTCGTTCAGAGCTGAGAACACGATGATTACTGCAGTAATTACATGCCAGTCACATCTTCTGTAAACACAGTGGCAGCGTTGGCAAGCTCTAAAAGACATCTCCCTGATGCCTGTAACCTTTCCCTGGCACTGAACTCAGTGTGAAAGTGAATTCCTCACGACAAAAGAAACAATAAAATGTGAACATTGATTAGCTGAGGAGATATATCACAACTCTGCTGCCATGAAGGGAAAAAATGCATTTCACCGGCAAATGCAGAAGGAAGTGAAATGCGACGTGGAGAATGTGAGAATGTGAAGGAATGACACTTGAAATAAAACTATCCGAGCGAGTTATAAGGTGAGGAAACGCTGCCGTGTGCTGCAGAGAGCAGCGGCTGTGTGAAGACACTCTGTGTGCTATTATCACGCTGAGAGGGCGTTCATACAGGCCTTCAAGTGGAGCTGCCTCTGAACATGCAAATCTACAATATCCCAGAAACCACTGCAGCCACTGAGACACTTCGGACTTCTGCATTTGGTATTTGCACCCAGGAACACAATAGTAGATGGTGGAGGAGTATAATGGGAACATGCCAAAGATACATGACAAAAGAAGACAGAGGACGCTCCCACAGGGTTAGGGCTAGAACGGCTTGGTAAACCTGATGGTTCGTGTCCACCGGGGCGCTTTTTATGGCGAGGGGGACGCGCCGCTTCCCAGCATTGGACGCTTGTTGGGCTGCCACTACAAACATGCATCCTGATTAGACGAACTCTTTCCCTCCGTGGACTGCTGCTCCCAGCTTTCAAACCAGAAACAACATGGAGACTCGGTTGGAAACTTTCTTCTCTTATTCACAAAAATAGTTCACTGAAATGTGTTTCTGACAACATTTTGAGGTGAGAAATAATCCATGCAGTTGATGAATCCGTCTTTATTGTATATCAATGTTTATTTAAAAGATTGTCTGGAGTTTTGAGAGGCGGCGAGTCGCTTCGGACGCCCCTGATTTACATAAAGTAGACTAGACCTCAACTTTATGCAAATAAGGAACGGGCGTCGTGACGCTCCGTCTCTCAATTCGTGCCACCACGCTACCAGAATGCATTGCTGCACGGCTGTTTACATAGACAATGAATGGGAAGCGTGGAAAAGGACGGAGCCTTTGGACACGTACCGTTACTTATCTCAGCTACTCTTAAGCCTGCCATGGCGTATAAAGATATATAAAGATATATAAAGATATATCACACATTCAAACACTGTACCGTATGGGCTTTATTTCAAACACTAACAATACTATAACACAATGAACTGACATGGAATTAAATCATTTAACCCTTTAAATCACATTAATAGTTCAACACTTTGACTTATAGATGAAAATGTGTTTATTAACAGATCATAACATAAATGTGTTTATTAACAGATCATAACATAAATGTGTTTATTAACTGATCATAACATAAATGTGTTTATTAACTGATCATAACATAAACTATCTGCCAGTTGTATTGTTGTATTTACAAACATTAATGATGTAAACAAAACTTTAACGGCATAAGAAAACAATAAGTTCATTACAGATGTTGTGTAGCATTACACCAAGGCCAGATACACCGAGGCCACACTGGGAAAGTCAGGAGCGTGTGGCGGCTGCGTGATTCACGCGTCGGGTGTCAACACCAACTGCGTTTCTGCTGCTGTCAGCTCTTTCTTTCTGCATAGAGTTCTCCTTTCATAACGGCCGTTTCATTTCATTATAAACGTCATTTCTATTTATTTTAGACAGAGAAAGGTAAAGAAACGTGTGGTAATTTGTAAATAATAGTAATAATCCACCATTAAAATTAAATTCATGGAGCTCTCCAAGTCACTGCATGTTCTACAACACTGTCCTGCAAATATTTCAGAATAAAAGCCTTGTGTTAACAAATTTTCAGGAATTCTGTCCACAGAAAAAAAGCTTGAGGGCTTTTATTTTTAAATGAAAATAGCCGTAACATATTCTACAGATAGAGATGTAAACTGTAGTAATGTTGCTGATATGATGTTAATATACAGTCAATAGATCACCTTCACTGGCTGTTGTTGCTGTGAAAGTCTCTGTGAAGGTCTCGCCTATTTTTGGCGCGAGCCGCGCGGTTCACAGCAACAACAGACACGCGGTCAGTGTGGCTGCTCTAACCTGTTAACACGGACGCCGAAATAAAAAACGAACAGGTAACGCAGCCGCCACGCTGCTCACGTTCCCTGTGTGGACGAGGCTTTAGTCCCTTTATTAAAAGACTCACAAAGATGATACAAAACTAATGCATCATAAATACATTCAACCCGCTCTCACCTAACGGCGTATGAATGAAAGTGATTTGTAATTCAGCCTAAGGAGCACCTTCTTTTATCACCTCTAAACAGATCTACGGGGTTGTTTGAGGGACAGCTAACCGTGTTTAATGTCTATGATGTGTCTGGCTATAACTCTGACAAGAAGTGGTGTCATGTTTGTGGTAAATTGTGTCAATTGTAATAAGAAAAACATGTATTACTGCAAATATGTGAGTCCTGTTTGTCTCAATTTGTTCACATCCTCATCATGTATTCATTATTAGTTTACATCCCTCTTCTGTTGTCTTTACATGCATTCCTCCTCTATAAAACCCACATAAAGATGTGCATAGTTAGGCACCATAGGTGGTAAGATACATGTCAGAACAGCATTTTTTAAATTAATTTTTTTTCACAGTCATTTGGTTTCTTTGCAGGTTTAATCAATTACACACAGACGGAATGAAGCCTTGGGGCTGAGGACCCCGACGCTGGCAGTATGGAGAAGAAGAGAGAAAGTTGTATTCATCAGGCGTTTGTATCTAATGACAGAAATTTCACCCCATGTAGATGAAGCACATCAGCATCTTGACAACATTTTTGTTCCACGCCATTAATCTGCAGAAGCTTCCTTAGCGGGAAAAAACAAAATGGAATTAATTAGGAAGATGCAGGACACCAAGTTGAGGAATTAATAAAACTGCATTCCTTGTTAATGGACACAAAACAAATGATGCCATTATTCTTTAAAAGGCAGGCCGGCTCAGTGCGCCGGCTGCTCATTTCTGACTCAATTACGATGCAGAGAGAGCGCCGTTCTCTACCTTTCTGAAATGAGGTTTCAATGAGAAAATTTAATTAGGAATTATAGCCCGGCGAGGACACCGATCAAAAACAAAGCTTCTCATTTTCACTTTGCAACTTTTCCGTGCGAGTTCGTATTTAGTTAGAAACAAACAAGTGATTTTTCTTCCAGAGATCTCTCCTTAGAGGAGTTCATGTGTGGAGACCAACGCCTGGCATGCAGCTAGAAGTGCTCACGAGAGAAACATATTTTATGAATCTGATATCTGCTGCTATGAACGATTCAACACAAGCTTCTATTTCTGCTGTTATTCTTTGATATTTCTGACAGTAGCACACACTCACAGCCAGCAGATGTAAGTAATGAAATGCATTTCAGCCCGAGGACGGAGATAATGCTCTCGCCGTGCGATCGGAGCCGTACGTCATCAACAGAATGCGCCGGGGGCCTCGACCCATTTGGCCACAGCGACGCGGGCTCGTTGTTGTCGCCCCCGAGGGGCCGATCCCCGTCCCCGCCGGCCACCGGTGCCGCAGCGCTCCCCGTAAACAGGTTTGGCGTGCGAAGCCGCGGGGGCACCGGTGGTGGAGGGGTTAGCGGGGGTCAAGCAGGAGTGGAAGAAATCAATATGTGATGACTCAGAGGGAGGAGAGGGCCGTCTCACCTGAGGACAGTGAGACCTTCCTCTAATCTACTCAGGGAGAAAATTGCAGAGCTCAATTTAAGACCTAACCCATGAAATTAACACCTCCAGCTCTCTTTTCTGCTACCAAGAGTGATTTCACGAGACGGGCAGCCTCTTTTAAACTTTTCAAAGTGAGAGAGGCCCCCCGACTTTATTTCAGGATTCACCTTATATGCCTCGTCTTCCAGAGGGGTTGAATGTGGCAGAGATGTGGTGGGAGGAGCATTCAGGTGAAATAGGCCCAAAGTATTGTTCAGTAGTACCGGGGCAGACAGAAGACGCTCTGTGGTTCAACTTCACTGTCTGGGTACAACTAGGGATGCACCGATACCGGTACCGATACCAGTACCGGGTATCGGGTCCCATACTGTGCTCATGTACTCGCAAAATGGCTCCGATACAACGGCACCGATACCACTTTAGAGCAGCGTGACTGTAACCTTTCGTCACCATCTTTCAGGTCCTCACACTCCACGGGATCCCACCTCAGCAGGCGCGCGCCGGCCCTCACTTTCATTGCGCCACAGGGTTTTGCTTGCACCCTCTGACTCGCGCGTGCGTTAGACTCCTTGGTCCGTGTTTCAAGACGGGTCGGGTGGGTTGCCGACATCGCCGCAGCCACCTTCGCACCGCCTCGTATGCGGGACTCCCCAGCCTGCCGTGTGTCGCTCACACCCTCCAGCTGGCTGTTAACGAGGGTCTTTAGAAACAGAGAAGTACTCGTATCGGTACTCGGTATCGGAGAGTACCCAAATGGAAGTACTTGTACTCGGTCTGAGATAAAGTCGTATCGGTGCATCCCTAGTTAGAATCATTATTTAGTTGTTTCCAAGAGAGACCTTCAAGTCCTAGTTTGTGCTTTTATCTTGTTTCCAATAGAAGTAATAATATAAACTGATCAGGTTTTGGTGGTCAACGGTCAAGGTCACTGTGACCTCACAGACGTCCCTCGTTAAAGTCTGCTGAAGATGGATTCACCAGAGTCAGGAGCTCTCGCCGGTCCTGCTGCAGATCACAGTTACCTCCTGCTAACCGGCTCCAACTGTTCACAAACCTCCATCAATAACAGCTCCGAGAGACAAACCGCTGCTCTGACTACTGGAATGCATCATTTTAATTTAGACCACAGTGGTCATTCTTCCTACCGAGACTTTACTACACAGATAATTACAGTGGGTAAGGAATATTTGAACTATTTTTGTGCTACATGGATCCAGATAGTAACAAAGTCATATCTCTCATTCATTCATTCATTCATTCATTCATTCATTCATTCATTCACTGAGAGAGTGAGTTCTGTGATGTCCATCAGGAAACATGGCAACCTCTACCATAATGGTACTGATTCAACAGTAAAGCTTGTGATGTCATCTGGTCGCCTTCGGCCCGGTCAGCTGCTGTGGAGACGCGTTGCGTTTGTTACTGATTCCTGAGGAAAGACCATCAAATAAAATCAGTTTTCTAGCTTCCACCTCAGAAACAAGCACTTCACTTTCACACTCGGTGAAATTCTTCTTTTTTGTACCTTTTCCAGCGCGTTTTGCCATCCTTATTGTTATCATTATTTGGACAATAGGTGACAGCATGGAGCGTGTTTATATTCATTTACATAGTTATTAATGGGAGGAGACAAGGCGGACCAAGTGGCACGTGCAGCTGCGCTCAATTTCACGTTCATTGGGATGTATAGAGGAAAGGTGTGCAGGAACAGACGTACGCACGGTTTTATACATGTGGACATTTCTGTGCTTACATACTTTTCCAATTTTGTGAGTACGCCATCTTCCAGTGTGAAAGCTGCGCAGTCTTTTATATCCTGGTGTATTTAGTCCGTCTGCTTTCTCTCTCTCAGTCGTCAGGTTGTCTGTAGTTGTTACTGGTGTGCCTTCGATGTGTCAGATTCTGACCTGATGATAGCGCTGGATGTAAAGGGGAACACGATGGCTTTTCTCTCGTATAAATACGTATGCCTTCTGACATGTTGGGACAACACATTGTATGAACCGGCTCCACCATCACCTGGCCCTTCATCCTGTTCTTCATTGCTTCAGTAGGTTCAGTTAGTCGTCCTATAAACACGAAGGTCTGAAGATGGACGGAGAGAAAAGGTGTGTGCCCACCTCGTTCAAAGCCAAACTACCTACCTTTGATAAATGGAGCAACACAGTTCAACAGATGTTTGATAAATGTCTGGTGGCACACACCAGGATGTACTTCCAGAGCATAGAGCAACAATTAGCATGACAATGACATAATTAATGGACCCTCAATCTGGCCGACTGCTTAATTAGGGCCAGCGGAGGATCGGGGTGAGGACTAAATAAAGAGTCCCCCGTCCCTCTTTGGTATTGTCAATATAGAGCAGTCATTGGCGAGCTAATCAAAGGTTCATCACATGGCACATTTAAAACAGTCCCTCGCGCTGCCAGCCGAGGCCAACCGACGGCTCATTATCCCGCAGCTGAAAATTGCAGCCATCCTGAACAGAATTTCAATTATGCACTTCTTAAAACACTCACCGGATTAAAGATGTTACAAAAGGCCACTCGCTGCAATCAGGCCGACTGATTAGCTTTTCATATAGAGGCCTAGAGGATGAAAGCTGTGCTTCTAAATGCTCTGAATCATTTCCCCGTGACTCACACGCCTCACGCTCCTTTTGTGCTCTCGTCCACGTTTCTCCTCGTTGCTTTCAAAGTGGCTGGATTTCAATAATGGAGAGCAATACTAAAATAAAGTTCAGAGAAACAGGAGAGGCGTATGGAAAAGTGAAGTCACCGTCTGCTGATATCTGTAACGGCAGAGACCATGTGTCTGTGTAGATTAGGCTGACAGGTATCTTCATGGACAGTGATGTATGAGGAACAACCCGGAGCAAAGCCGAGGCACTCACACACAACAGGAATAAAAGACTTATTGTTACAGTGGGACTGTGTTTGTGCATCTCAATGTGAAGGGGTCCCACCTCGACGGCCTCCGCTGCTGGAATTTATCAAATTCATATGTGTTTATTATAGATCAGCGTCTGATTTTACATCATCAGGCTATAATAGGTTTTAATTGTAAACCCCAAAGTACAGACATTGTGCACATTTCATCAGAAACTGAAAGTACAAAGTCTCCTTTAAGATGTTCAGCCTGTTGAATACGTCTGGAGTCTAAACTAAGCTGGCAGGCGACGTACATGAAACCTGCCTCGGCGGAGGTCTGCGCTCTCCGAGTGCACTTCTAGTTTGCTGCTGTTTTTCCCTCAACTAGCTATTGTAGGTAAAAAAAAAACGTTATTATGGAGCTGGGGGGGGGTAATATTCAGAGAAAAAACTCAGAATTTCCGAGATTAAAGTCGTAAATCTAGGAGAAAAAAAAACGTTGATATTCTCTGAGATTAAAGTGGTAAATTTACGAGAACAAAATCTTGAATAGTCTCTGAGATTATAAATTTGTGTCTCTTCTCTGAGACGAAATACTTGAGATGCTATAAAAAGACATTGTATATCTCTAAATTGATAAAGTAAAACTGCTTGATTTGTCTGTATATAGTCACGGATGTTCTCGTCTCAAATATATCATCATTATCCAAAAAAAAATGTTTTCCCCAACAACCCAAAAATCAAAGAATAATGACATTTCCTTCACAATATAGTGGTCTTTTCTTTTTAATTTAGGAGTGACGCTGCTTGGCTGCAGTGTGATGAGGGTGATCCAAACATGCAAAGAAAAGCAAAGCAAAGCAAAGCAGAGCAAAGCAAAGCAGAGCAAAGCAGAGCACTGTGCTTATATTACCCCGGCTCCCCCGGCATTTTATAGATTTATTGATTTTTTGACTTACAATGGCCCTAATTTGCCGTACTAACCTCCTTATGTGGTATTTTGTATTGCTGATTTATGTTCATGTTGTTACGGTAAAAGTGCATTTATACGCTGATGTGCTTTTTGACACACAGCATCAACACAGTTTGTTGTCGATCACAGTACGGAGATATTTGTCCTGCTGCAGCAGGTCAACAGACCGATTGTCCATCACAACAGCGGAGATGTTTCCTAAAATCAATGCACATCTCTTTCGTTTTTGCCACATTAATGTTTGAAAAGGATGATTTGCACCGGTCAATAAAATCCCTCACTACAGGACCGTGTTCATAGTCGTCACTGCTGAGGAGGGACAATAACAGAATCATCCACAAATCTGATAATGTGGTGCCCGTCATGATGGCTTTGGCATTCATTTGTGTGTAAAACAAATAAAACAAATACTAAATTAGAAAAGAGGAAGACTGCCCATTGTTGCGATGGCCCATTGTTGCGATGGCCCATTGTTGCGATGGCCCATTGTTGCGATGGCCCATTGCTCCTCAAACAAACAGAAGCACATGGCTAATTAATATGCAGAATGACAACATGGGAGCATTTCTTTCTCCTGCTGGCGTAGGCATGACCCACCACCACACCTCGTCTTACTCAACGCCTTGGTCTAGGCATGAGGAGTGAGATGAGTTAGGTTTAGGGTAAGAGTATAAGGGCAAGCCAATCTGAGGCAGAGTAGGGCGGGTCATGCCTTCACCATGGTAGGAAAAGAAATACTGCAACCGGGGGGCGGTCCAGTGACATCATTCTGCATAATAATTAGTAATGAATGTGCTTCTGTTGGTTGCATTTGTATTTTTGGAGCGATGGTCTTCGGAACAGGAGCGTGTCTCTCAGCCCTCTGGTCCCAGTTCAAAACCTCCGCCGGTGCCATGCCATTGTTCCGACCGCCCATTATTCCTAAAAGCCGTAACCCGCCCTACTCTGCCACTGATTGGTTTACCCTGATATTCTGACCCTGACAGATCTCATTCCTCATGACTAAACCTTAACAATCCAACCAACATCAGGCTCAGGAACACAGAGCCGACCCGCCTCAGAGACGATGGCGTGGCACCGTAGAGAGCTGGCAGCACTGGTCTGAGGTTTTGGGTTGGATAGTTCCGATCATATTTAATATTCAATCTTAAATGTGCGGTTCCATATTGTTGCCCAGCTTTGGTCATACTGTAACTTCTTTTAGAAACTATGGAAATCCTGTGTTTGTTTTATCCGTGTTTTCAGTGTCGGTGGAGGCCGTCCAATCACATCTCTTCAACATCAAACTGCTCCCATCAGTTTCTGCTTCTTTATCTGTTGGCTCTTGATATTTGCTTTAATAATGGCACAGAATGCCACAGCTCTCCACAGAGGACAACATGACATGTGTGATGGTATTTTATGATACAGCCAATTAAAAATAATGATCTTGGATTAACATTTGGAGCCACTCTGGGAACACCCACCACGGTGAGGACGGAGAACCTGATTAGGATTCACCGGGAGCTCTCACCTCCTCTCCTCGTCTGGCCGGCTGCGTGACAAAGAGGTCGCGGCGGGTTTCATCCACAGCTATTTTATGGAACTGAAGACATTTCTTTTTTCCACAGCTCAACCTTTTCTGTTGGCTACACAGCGTCTGTAGCTCATCCTCTCTGCTGCTACACAGCGTCTGTAGCTCATCCTCCCTGCTGCTACACAGCGTCTGTAGCTCTTCCTCTCTGCTGCTACAGCCCTGCATCCTACACAGCGTCTGTAGCTCATCCTCTCTGCTGCTACACAGCGTCTGTAGCTCATCCTCTCTGCTGCTACACAGCGTCTGTAGCTCATCCTCTCTGCTGCTACACAGCGTCTGTAGCTCATCCTCTCTGCTGCTACACAGCGTCTGTAGCTCTTCCTTTCTGCTGCTACAGCCCTGCAGGCTACACAGCGTCTGTAGCTCATCCTCTCTGCTGCTACACAGCGTCTGTAGCTCATCCTCTCTGCTGCTACACAGCGTCTGTAGCTCATCCTCTCTGCTGCTACACAGCGTCTGTAGCTCATCCTCTCTGCTGCTACACAGCGTCTGTAGTTCACCCTTTCTGCTGCTACAGCCCTGCATCCTACACAGCGTCTGTAGCTCATCCTTCCTGCTGCTACACAGCGTCTGTAGCTCATCTTTTCTGCTGCTACAGCTCTGCATCCTACACAGCGTCTGTAGCTCATCCTTCCTGCTGCTACACAGCGTCTGTAGCTCATCCTTCCTGCTGCTACACAGCGTCTGTAGCTCATCCTTCCTGCTGCTACACAGCGTCTGTAGCTCATCCTTCCTGCTGCTACACAGCGTCTGTAGCTCATCCTCTCTGCTCCTACAGCTCTGCAGGCTACACAGCGTCTGTAGCTCATCCTCTCTGCTGCTACACAGCGTCTGTAGCTCATCCTCTCTGCTCCTACAGCTCTGCAGGCTACACAGCGTCTGTAGCTCATCCTCTCTGCTGCTACAGCTCTGCCAGCTACACAGCAAATAAAATAAAAGCTGCCATAAACTCCGTCTTCTTTACAGTGTGGGGGGGGCTCAGTGGAGTTATTTACAGCAGGATACAGACTGTGTCCAAGTGAAAACTCATATTCTCACTGCAGTTCCCGGCTCGTATCTCTGCTGTGCAACATGGTGAGTTGTCATAAAACATTTTAGCACGGAGGGTTTATGGGCTGGCCGGCTCTCGGCGGCTCTCGGCGGCCCTGGCCTCTCCTGGCGCTTTATGACCGCTGCTGTCTAAAGAAATGACACCAAAATCCACCTGACAGACCCAGGGCCCAGACCCCAGACCCAGGGCCCAGACCCCAGACCCAGGGCCCAGACCCAGGGCCTCTCTGACGGATGTCCACTCTGTCTGCTGCTTGTTCTCGGCTGGAAACAAACAATGAAACATGATGCTGTTGACCAGTCGGAGCTCAATGTGCAGAAATAACAGAAACGGACGCACAAGTTGTGGTTTCCTGCAACCAAGTCCCCAAACGCTTATTCTATCACTGCGGTACTGGCTGTACTGGTTGGACTGTTTGTACTGGTTGTACTGGCTGTACTGGTTGGACTGTTTGTACTGGTTGTACTGGTTGGACTCTGAACTGGGCGCACTCATTGCTGTTCATTGGTCGGAGCGTGCACGATGTGATTATTACTGATACTTGGACTGCTCCCTGAATAACAAATCATCACATCATTTGTGTTGTTTATTTTGAAGCACCAAGAGAATAAAACTAAATGTCCCAGAGCCAGCGAGACTAACTCTCAGTGAATTAATGTTCCCTAACTGAACGTCTTCGTTGGTCATTCAGCGGCGTGGCTCACCTTATTCAGCGGCGTGGCTCACCTCCTAGTAAAACATGTTGTTGGTGGTTGTTTTCACCCTTAAGACCATCTGAAACAGAATAACCAGTCAACACATCCTCTTTTGTTCCCGTCCTCATCACTCTCTCTCTTCCTGGCTCATGGTTTGCAGGAGCGGAAGCTTGTAATATTCCTGCTGATGTTATCTGTGTTATTACTGCTGGATAAACACATCAACATGTGAAGCGTTCTGCACGGCTCTCCGTTCAGGCTCCGGGTGCTTTGTGGTGACTGATTCCAGCTTTATGATGGTTGGAATCATCTGTGCTATCAAAGAGGACCTATTATGCTTTTGTGCTTTTTCCTTTTCCTCCTGTATTATCTAGTTCTTTCTGTCCACACCAGAGGGAGTTACTCTCTCCTCTCCTCCACAGAAACGCTGCTCCTCAACGGCCTGCAACGCCTCGCTTAAAGCCCCGCCTTTTTTCCGGTAACGTGGTGATGTCACCAAGTAACGCAGTTGCCTAGCGGCTAGTTTGGCACGCCCTCACACAGAACCAGTTAGAGCGGAGCTGGAGTGGAGTCTGAAGGGTCTGGTTCAGTTAAACCAAACACAACACAGCCGCTATGGGAAGGTAAAGCATGTCAACGTGTTCTAGTAAAAAAAACAAAGTACAAGTATGCACCTGAAAATAAGCAGAACAGGTCCTCTTTAACCTGTTCAGACCTGGACATATCTCTTGGAAATAGAACAGCCAGAATAAATCAGGATTAGCTCTTCAACCAAAAGGCGTAGATGCATACTGTATATCTGGTCTCTTTAGAAAGGTGAGAAGCTAAGGAATATGAATCCATTGTAATTAAATAAACTATATTAACACAGAGATTATAAAGGAGATTCAACAAAGAAAAGAATACGATTTTTAAGACTTTTGTCAGACGCCCAGCTGTTTCTATTTATTCCTTATTAACGGATTTATGGGATAAGGAGATCACAGAGTTATCTGATACGATACCTCCTCATTATACTACAAACACCTAAAGAAGGAGGCAGCAGGTTGGAGATCAGCAGGAGATCACCTGAACGTTTACTGAGGCTACTGTCGGCTGTATTCTGTCATCTTCAGTAAATATCACAGTATAAAACCTGTTTTCTCTGTTTGAAAACCACAAACGTCGGAAGATAGCAAGTACTACTCACCATCTTTAAAGTGGTTCCGTCTCCAGTCTGATCTGGAGCTCACAGCTGATGGTACGTAGTTTGTGTTCATGACGTAACAGAAGTTCATATTTAACGGTGTGTGGACAGAGAATGTCCGATGTTATCAGGCTATAAGTCAATAAATAGACCACAAATCTGTCTTCTTATCTCGCTGGTTTCTTATTCTGTCAATAAGAAGAAGGGTTGATATTATTCATCATTACGTTATTCTAAAAATGATAAGATGCATTCCTCGGGGGTTCAGTGAGTCCGTTGATGCAAAGTCCTTTGGTAGAAAGTGGATGAATTCAGAAGCACAGTGATGTGTTGCAGCTTGGCTTCTATTTATTTAGTGTGAGAGAAAGCAGCTCACAGCCGGCGAATCTCTCCAATTGTGTAACGTGTGAGCAGCCAACAGATCGTCCCTCTGACATCTCCCTGTCTCCCCTTTTTGATGCATATGAATATGAGACAACTGCTTGGCATTGAACTGCTTGGCAACATCATCCAGGAGGAGCAGAATAATGCTCCCTTTACTTTCCTTTCCTTCTCCTCGATAGAAGAAGTCATTTGAAGCTGTTGGGTCTTGAAAAAGCAGTTCAAACAGCGGC
Organism: Hozukius guyotensis; assembly: GCA_916700995.1. Lineage (NCBI taxonomy): Eukaryota > Metazoa > Chordata > Actinopteri > Perciformes > Sebastidae > Hozukius > Hozukius guyotensis. The sequence goes on from CAKALU010040000.1 coordinate 30,555, forward strand.
TGGCCGTGGCCTGGTGTTTGCTCTCCTCTGTCTCCATCTTCTCCCCTGCTCTCCCAGGACATAAAGGGAGATTTACTCCAGCTTATCTATAAAGGGCCAGGATGAGCCTCAGCGACTGAGCAAAACAATTACTCACAGCTGCTTCCTATCTGTCCGACCGTGAGCAATTGCACTTGAGCGGCTGACGCCAGGACTCGCATTCAGACGGACACAGACGCGTCCACCAACACGCCCGCCAACGGACAATACAGTCCTCAACCGGTCTGTCCTGCTGACACGAGGTCACTCAAGGTCATCGTCTGACTTTTAACCATCGTGTTTCAAATAATGTGGACAAACAGTTCCGTATGTCCTGGAGGAGGAAAAGGGAGGGATTGGAGGAAGTGGAAGCTACCAACAAATACAAAACTCAGACAATCCCAAAAAGGTTTCCAGATCTAACTGAGAACAACACAGCATTACGGTTACGTTATTACTTTAACACAAACCAGGATCTTGTTTCTAGTAGTATTTTTGTGGCCTAAATCTAACCAATCAGCTAAGCAGTGTTAGCACTTAGCTGACGTTTCCTGTTTCACCGTGTCAGGCTAACGTTAGGCAGCTGAGAGCTGCTCAGGTTCTTCCCCAACTCCTAGACATCATTGTCAAAAGTAACGTTACATAGTCAGTGAAGGTAAAAAAAGTAGAGAATGATACACTTCTGCATTTAAACGTGTACATATTGTAGGGAGACGCCACGGCAGTAACGGCGACTTCATGTATGAACACAGTCTTGTTACTCTGACCGTCTCTACGAGCGTATCGGCGTGAAGCAGCAGAGTGTTTCTGGGAACGACGACGGAGCCGAGCCGACCTTTCCCGGCTGTTAAGCGAACGCTTCACCTGCTACTTGTTGAGTTGGAGTGTATTTCTCAGGTTGTGCAGTCGGCGGTGATTCTCCGTCGGAGCTGAGCCTCCTTCCCTCTGGGTTGTACCATGTGACGAGGAGCGACAGGCGCCCGTAATGCAAAAATAATCTGCTAATCTCCACTGTAATTAAACAGATGGAATGAGGTCTTTACTGCTCGCCTCAAATAAGCCTTAAGTTCCCCCCCGAGCCACAGACAGAGCACAAGAAGAGATGAGAGCCACTAAAGACGAGGACTGCAGTGAGATCAGAGGAAGAGACTCTGCATCACAACCTGGAATCTGATCCTTCCTACACAACATATATAGCATCAGATCACAACATATAGCATCAGATCACAACATATAGCATCATATCACAACATATATAGCATCAGATCCCAACATATAGCATCAGATCCCAACATATAGCATCATATCACAACATATATAGCATCAGATCACAACATATAGCATCAGATCACAACATATATAGCATCAGATCACAACATATATAGCATCATATCACAACATATAGCATCATATCACAACATATAGCATCAGATCACAACATATAGCATCAGATCACAACATATAGCATCATATCACAACATATAGCATCAGATCCCAACATATAGCATCAGATCACAACATATAGCATCATATCACAACATATAGCATCAGATCACAACATATAGCATCATATCACAACATATAGCATCAGATCACAACATATAGCATCAGATCACAACATATAGCATCAGATCACAACATATATAGCATCAAATCACAACATATATAGCATCAGATCACAACATATATAGCATCAGATCACAACATATAGCATCAGATCACAACATATATAGCATCAAATCACAACATATAACATCAGATCACAACATATAGCATCAGATCACAACATATATAGCATCAAATCACAACATATAACATCAGATCACAACACATATAGCATCAAATCACAACATATAACATCAGATCACAACATATAGAATCAGATCACAACATATATAGCATCAAATCACAACATATAACATCAGATCACAACATATATAGCATCAAATCACAACATATAACATCAGATCACAACATATATAGCATCAAATCACAACATATAACATCAGATCACAACATATATAGCATCAAATCACAACATATAACATCAGATCACAACATATAGCATCAGATCACAACATATAGAATCAGATCACAACATATAGCATCAGATCACAACATATAGCATCAGATCACAACATATAGAATCAGATCACAACATATAGCATCAGATCACAACATATATAGCATCAGATCACAACATATAGAATCAGATCACAACATATAGCACCAGATCACAACATATATAGCATCAAATCACAACATATAGCATCAGATCACAACATATAACAGTAACTAATATTGCATTGAGATACTCGTTCTGATTAACTGTCAAAGCACTTGCTTTGCATGTTTCTTCCAGGAACCTTTTTAGGAACCCAGAAACCCTCTCTGTGTTTTGACCAAAGGAACCGTAGACTAAACTTAGTGTCTGAGCCACAGTTCTGTGCAGAGCGCCCGGCGTCCGGCGGCCCGGCAGCCCGGTGGCCCGGCGGCCCGCCGTGTGCCACCGATCTGGGCTCGAGGTCTGGAGGTTCCAACTCTGAACCAGCGAAACCTCGGGGAGGACATCGGCGGTGAGGCTGCGAGACAGTTCAGCTTCAGAGGGTTGATCTGCACACCTGAACACCTGAACACCTGTACCGGTACGAGGCCGCTGTACGGCGCCAGTAATGAAGACTGGAGTGAAGCTAGCTGGCTAGCATATAGTCCATCGATGACCTCTGACCCCGTGATGACACACATTGAGTGACAGCCCCCTCATTTGCATAATGAGGAAGAAATGTATAAAGAAAAGAATACATAAATAAATAAGTTTGGGGAAATAAATAAGGGGTGAAATGCAAAGGGAAAGTCGTGCGGAAATAAAATAAATAAATGTATAAATAAATACATACATTAAAAAATTAATAAAAATAAATACATTAATAATCAAAAGGGAAAATTAAACAGAAGAGTAAATAAATAAGGTAATTAATACAAAAATAAATAAATAAAAAAAGCAAATTAAAACACAAATTTCAGTATAGGTCACATTTTATCGATAATGTTACATTTCATGGCATATTTATACATCATTTTATTTATCAAGTCATTTATTAATTTATCGAGCCGGAGTCGATGGTGTCATTGAGTCAAAAATGTTTTTTCAAAGCTTTCCAGCGGTGGCGGACTTGTTCTTATACGTGTTGCCCAAAGAGACGGTGTCCGTCTTTTCAGGACATTTTAGAACATGTTGGTTAGTTAAAGGGTGCCATGCCATCGTTCCGACTGCCCACTATTACCAAACCCCAACTATCCACAGCCCGTTATCCTGAACAGAAGTACATCGCTAATTATAATGCAAGATGACATCATACTACTGTCAGGTAATGTGTTGAATTCTTTTTAATAGTAATACTGTTAGAACGTGTTTCATGTCTGCTATAACCCTGATGAGCTCTGAGAATTATTCATTTGATATTTATGAAAACAGAACAGGTGCAGTAGTCTGGAAACAGAAACATTCTTCCATACTCTCTTTTCTTTTTTCCATACTTACCTTGAAATGACTAAAATCAAATTCCATACTTCTCCATACTGCGTAGGAACCCTGTACCTGTTAATTAACGGTTTGTAGGCTGCGGATGAATCAAACAGGAGTGTTTCATTTCCATCAAAGTGTTGAAATTGGTCCAAGAGATGCCTAAATTGTGTTCTCCATAATTAATAGCAGCAAGGTATACTGTATGAGCCAAAGTGGCAAAAAGGAATTCACTTCTAACATAAATGAACATTAAGAAAGAAGAAGAAAAAAACATCTTTTCATCTCACTAGAATAAAAGCTGCGTCTCTCCTGTTAAACACGGTGCTGCTTGCAGCTCTTTCTCTTCAGGAGGTGGAGAAAAAAAGAGATGAATATAAAAAAAAGAATAAAAGAGATTCTGAAAAGAAGTGCTGTCCTCTGCAGAAACGCCCCAGCTCAGGAATCCTTTAACCTTTAAAGCCAATAATGACAACGCCAAATCGGCAGTGCAAAGGCTGAACAACAGAATATCCGTGTCCTGGAAGAGCCCTAACCTCAACCCCAGGTGAACATCTCTGAACTAACCCAGATAGAGAAACTCATACAGGAGCTGATGTCCTTGTAGAGGCTGACTCAGCTGCAAACAACTGAGCTGTAAAAGTGGAACAAGTTCCATGTGGAATAATTCAACCTCGCCATTCAACCTCGCCCCTGGAGCCTCGCGCATCCAGGGGCTCATGCAAAAATGTTATATATATATATATACTGTATATATACCCGTATGCATGTTTTTTTTTTTTTACCGCAACGTTTGATTAAATGATTTGGTTGTAAAATGTGATCAGTCAGCCACACAGTGGTGTCCAGTCATGACCAAAGACCAGTATTAAGCTATGTTCATATAGAAATAAGAAAAAAAAAAACAGTTTAATGCCATTTATGTATATCTACATGTAAGTTGTATTCATAAGGAGGTTTACTCCTCTGAGAAGTAACGTGAATTTAATGATGAAATGTTTTACTTTACTGACAGTGGTTCCAATGTGCAATTAACACGTCCACAGGACTGACATGATTGACATGAAATGAATGATATAATAAAGTGTGAACACAGGTAAAGACTGAGAGACGTTTCCGTTGTAGAAGGCTCTCCAGCTCTACTGTTCCTGTCACAGGAGAACCGCCGATGACGAGCAGAGATATTGACAGCTGTGCTGATATCCAGCTGCCTGCTTTAATAGCTCACGTGTCTATTTTTATCTGTATTCTGTCTATTTTTATTTCCACATGTCACTCAGCAGGTATTTCTGTCTACGTCCTGACGTCTGTGGGTTCTTCAGGATACAGTTGGACACAAAAGAAAATCTTAAGAAAACTATGTTTCAGTCCAATAATATAATAACGGTGACCTTGTTGAGTTTAGGATGTACTCACACTGGACACGGATACTGAGAGGAAACATTAAAAGCCTTCACATTAAACTAGAAGGTAAAAACTGAGTGTTACAGATAAATCATTCAGGGTCTCTTTATATCCTGTATGCCATCGGTTCTCAAACTGGAGTCAGGCCTCCTGCAGGACTCAATGTCCCTGCTGGGGGGGGTCAGAGATGAGACTGTCCTCCCCACAAAAAATGACTCCTTCATTTATAGAAGCAACTTATTACAACACACATTTACAGTTATTGTTGGGCGGCGACCTCCAGTGGCCGTAGTACTTATTAGGGGAGCAGAGGAGGAAGTTCGGTGACATGGACAAAGTCCAAGTAGGGAGGAGGACAGGTTGGGAAAGAACTTTGACCCAGGAGGCCGCTGTTCCTGTCCCGTGTGAAACCAAAACCTTTACTTCATTTAACTTCCGTACAGAGCCATCGGTGTGTGAAGGAGGATTTAGATCACATCTGGATGGGCAGGTTGGCAGCAGCCTCTGCTCTGCTGGATGTGTGTGTGAATGTGTGTGTGAATGGGTGAATGATGACATGTAGAGTAAAGAGCTTTGAGTGGTCGGAAGACTAGAAAGGAGATATATAAATGCAGGTCCATTGACCATTTACAGAGGTTATGTAACATACTTAAGTCACGTATATAACGCAGGTTAACTTGTATACGTAACTTAAGTTAGGTACCAAACACAGGATCCTAAATCTAACATAGTGTTCTGGTCCCAGCCATGACTCCAACTTCCTGGACTGTCTTTTCCCTGTTTGGTCCAGTTCACCTGTCTGTCTGTCTGTCTGTCTGTCTGTCTGTTGTGGGCGTGCCTGGTAGTGTGTGTGTGTGCTCCTCCCACCTGCAGGTTCCTCACTGATGTAATCAGCTCACCTGAGTCTACCCACGCAGCCGGCAGTAACCAGGTCATCAGCTACTCTACTTCTACCCGGCTCCTCAGTCACTCGTCTCCAGACCGTTGATTCGACCGTAGTGGTAGCTTTGCCTCGGCCGCTCAGTTTCTGAGTTCTCTGTTGTTGTGAGTTTTGATGGTGTGTTTGTTGGTCCTCTAGCGTGTACCGTCTCTCTGTTCTACTGTAGGATTCCTGCTCTTCTCCCCAGCCTCATCATTCCCCTCGCTCATTCACCTTTTTTTGGCAATAAAGCCTCATTGTTCAATTTCCATCTGCCTCCCGTGTCTGCATCTGGGTCCGTTTTAAACTGCTCATAACACCGAGTAGTCTTGTTGCCTAAACCAGTGCACAAAGTGGGCCAGTACTTACCAGTACCCAGTACTGGTACTTCTATATTTCACTCTTTGGCATATCGCCACTTCTTCTAGCACATTGGCACTTATCACAGGCTGCCAGTGCTGTTTTCTGCCCTCTCCATATATCAGGTTCTCTGGTTGGTTCAGATGAATCTACCTCAGTGGTTTTGTTGCCTTTAGGGTCACATCAGGCAACGGAAGCACCGCGAAGCGCCACGATATTCGGAGAAACGCTGCCCGCATCCTTTCAGCGCCCCCATGTGAATCAATCGGGCTGTTCACACAACATGCGCCACGTAGCTCACCATCCGGCTCACCATCCTCAGCGATAGTTTGGGTATCTGGTCTACGGAGACACGGTTTTCCATCGCTTTGATTGCCCTCACAACGTTAGTGTCGTTGGTGTCCTTGTGATGTGCGCTGACCGTGTTAGCTTCACCTGATCTGTCATCCTCTTGCAAGTTTTGCGCCAAGTTCTGACTTCTTTTGCTTGTTTGTTTTTTAACCTGAAAGGAACACATTGACATATTTAGTTTTATTAAGTTTTTATAGACATATTAGACATATTTAGTTTTATGGTGAATGTCCAACAGACAGAGAAATAATAACATTCATTTTCATTGTTACCATTCTCTCTCTTTTTGCTCTGGTTTGGTCTCCATCCACTAAAGATATGTGCCTCATGTGTTGTTACTGTATCAGTGTGCTGTGCTGAGCAGGTAGAGTACAGCTGGTGTATCAGAGCTTGTTCACTGAAAGCAGCTTGAAACAACGTTGATGGTCAGACTGAACCGAACAAAACCAAACCTTCCCCTCCTCATCGTCATTTGATCCATCGTTAATATAAAATCATTGATTGGATTTTTCCTCCAAACACCGGAGAAGCCCCTGAAGCTCTAGTGTTAAAATGCAAGTTCAAGTTCAAGACCTGTATTTGGTTTTACCACAGCAGAGTGCCCATGATTCTGCTGCTGATTTTTATCACCTTGTTAATGAGTTTTTCTGTTTGAGGTTGAGGGATGCATACCAGCAAATAAAAGCAAAAGTGTGAACTGACTCGATAAAAGATCTATAAAACAGTGTCATCAGGGATTTGTCAACCTGGAACTTGGCTTCGTCAAACAAAAGAAACGCTGCTGGCTCTTTGGTGTTCCTCTCAAAGGTCAACTTATGTTCAATTATGATGCCCAAATACTTGTAAAACTCAACTATCTCAACATCTTGTCCATTATTGTGTTTGCAGGAGTTTGTTGTTGACGTCTGAAATCAATGCACGTCTTTAGTTTTTGTCACGTTTAATTCTAAAAAGGCGTCATTACACCAGTTTAAAAGCAGGACCATGAGACACTTCAGCGTCGTTCAGCAGGCTCACAATAAACTGTGTCATCAGCAAACTTAACAACGTGCCAGTTATCAAACTCACTACGCCAGTCGTCGGTGCCGGCTCTCCTGTTCCTGCAGAACTAATGCAGGCTAGATGGTGGATAGATGCGTGGTCGGGGTGTAATAATGGTGGATTATTCTACAGTGTAGAGTCTGTGAAATCCACAAAGGAAGAGACGACGGATTTGAGGATTTTGTGTTTTTCTCTGCACGACACGAGTAAGCCAGCCTGTGTGAGAGAGGAAGGACAGATATGAACTCAGTCAGAATCTCACTATCTAAATCTGAAAACTAACTGATAAAAGCGGCTGAAAACAGCCTGGTGAGCTTCTCCCTCTCCGTCTCTCCGTCTCTCCGTCTCCCTCTCTCTCTCTAAATGAAGCCTTTGAACCTCTTCACCGTGATGGGAGCTGAATGCTCTATCAACGGCAGCATGCTGGAAACAAGCTACTGGCCCCGGAATCCAGATAAACATATAAGAGGCGCTGGCCGTCGTCAACAGGCACATTCATAGGCAGACAATAGGGCTCTGATCAGAACAATGATTATGTGGGCCCTCTGCCTTCCTGTCATTGGCAGCCCACTTTCTCCATTCCTATCATTTTAATTAATTCTGTGATATTTCCAAAGTCTGGGCTGTATAGACCCCTAATGAGAAACCTAATCAAAAGACGCACAAGCCAGGCAATTTGAGCTGCAGCTGGCATGATATTCCTCCATCCCCAATTACTAGCTTTTCTTCTTGATGCACAGCAGCGTCCAGAACCACAAAGAGCCTTCCCGGGTTGGCTCCTGGTCACCAACACTACACCTGTATTTCTCCGTTTCCTTTCTTGTTCTTTCCTTGAGCTAAGATGCTTTATTCTTTCTTTCTTTCTTTCTTTCTTTTCTTTTTTTGACTCTTGTTGTGTACTGATAGCCATCTCATTGACTTAAATCAGCCATCCATCAATGTGACAACGCTCTAAGAATAAAGGTTTTCAGGCACTAGTTAATTAATCTGCCCGCTCTTGTCTGCCTGCACTGCTCAATCATGGAGCAAATAAAGGCAGTCAACAATGTAATTGTTTGTTTTCTGTGCAGAGTTTGGAAAAAAAAAAAAAAAAGCACTTTTCCTCTCAAGGAGCTGTGAAAGTTGCCCTTTTCGCTTTCATTTGCCAAAAGGTATCTCATAAAGCAAATGAGGCAGAGGTGTACACAAATGTCACATTTCAGAATAACTTGTTTTTCTACTTTTTCCTTCCTCATATATCATGATAGCAGCATCAGGCAGGAAACACAGTTACAACACTCTTCTTCTTTACTATTTCAAACCTTTCTTTGTTCTGTATTATGCTTAAAGGGACTGTTTGTAACTTCTTCCGTGTCTCATGGTCGCTCGTGTGTCTCCGCTGTTCAGACTCAGACTCCAACACAAACTCCAGTGAAGCACCAAAACCTCTTGGTTGTATCTAGTGAAGCCCGTCTGTTAAACAGTGTTGGCCGCGGTCGGAGGACGCGGGGGAGACCGTAGCTTTGGTCTCCAGGACCGGAGTCTCTGCTGTACTCTGCTCCTCTGCTCCTCTGACTGCCTTCATTCACACACCACGCTCCTTCTCCCTCTCTCTCTCCACCTCTCACGTGCATGCTGCTCACTCCACGCTGCAGAAGAGTTAGTTTAGCTCTGAGAATATCTAGTGAATGTTCAGTGGACGTTTGTGCAGAAATAACTGCTGCAGCTCCTCCAGACCAACAGAGGTTTCCCGTGTCTTGTGAAGTGACAGGGCTCCGCAGAGAGAAACGTTATCGTCTCCGACCAAAACTCCGGCGTCTCCCCCGTTCCCTCCGGCCGCGGTCGGGAGGCCGAGGCGGGAAAAGCCAACACTAGGATCAGCATTGATTCATGGAGAGACCTTCGTCTGGTCAGCTAACATTACTGCCAAGCAGCTGAAATATAGAGTGATATAGTGCTTTTAGCTGACGTGTGTCTCCTCACTGTGTTGAGCGATGCTCCTTCATGTCTATGTAGAGCGAGCACAAGCGCCAGCAACAGGACGCTGACTTTAGTTGACTTAACGGACACAGGTGAAGCTGTTAACAAGACATT
>CAKALU010040003.1:0-19368 GCA_916700995.1 Hozukius guyotensis
CAGTAATGTTAGCTGACCAGACGAAGGTCTCTCCATGAATCACTGCTGATCCTAGTGTTGGCTTTTCCTGCTTCAGCCTCCCGACCGCGGCCGGAGGAGGGAACAGGGAAGACACCGGAGTTTTGGTCGGAGACGATAACGTTTCTCGCTGCGGAGCCCCATCACTTCACAAGACACGGGAAACCTCTGTTGGTCTGGAGGAGCTGCAGCAGTTATTTCTGCACAAACGTCCACTGTACATTCACTAGATATTCTCAGAGCTATACTAACTCTTCTGCAGTGTGTAGCGTGCGCGCATGCACGTGAGGTGGAGCGAGCTGAGTGAAGGCAGGCAGGCAGAGGAGCAGAGACTTCGGCCCTGGAGACCAAAGCTACGGTCTCCCCCGCGTCCTCCAACCGCGGCCAACACTGTTTAACAGACGGGCTTCACTAGATATAACTTTGCGGTTTTGGTGCTTCTGTGTAGTTTGTGTTGGAATCTGAGCCTGAACAGCGTAGCCACACGCAAGCGTGCATGGGACACCGACCCGGATTGATTTATACGTGTAAGAAGTTACAAACAGTCCCTTTAAGGTTAGGCATCGATCTTGATTGTTTAGGGTTAGGTATTGACCTTGAATGGTCGAGGTTAGGCATTGACCTCAAATATTTAAGGTTATGCATTGACCTCTGTCTGTCTGTCTGTCTTTCTGTCTGTCTGTCTGTCTGTCTCTCTTTCTGTCTGTCTGTCTGTCTGTGTGGTTGCAGGTTTGATCCACATCCACTTAGATTAGAGCAGTTGTACTCGGAGAGGAGCAGCTATCAAAAGCAGTGAAATCATTTGTCAAAGTGTTGAAATGCGTCAAACTTCTGACTTCTTAAGTCAGAATGAATCAGTCTGATCCTGAAAGCTGCCATCACACAACAACAGAGGGCTGTTTTTCTCACCGAAGATGCACATTTGTCTCATGAAAGCTTTAGAACCTTAAAGTCTTACGTAAGTTGTTTGTTGAAGTGTCGAATGTCTTGGTGACAGTGACTCAAAGTAAAAGGAGGAATACTTGATTCTGTCTCAAATCGTGTCCCAATTGGCTTTGAGAGTGAAAAGCCTTTGTGTTGTTGTTGTGTGTATTTGTCACCCTGAATGACCTCTTCGTATCCCACCAGTCCCCGCAGCCTATAGATGACAACATAGCTATGACACTCAGCAGCTGATGTCACCATTCGGTGGACGCTCTGGCCAAGAAAAGTCTCTGCACTTCCTCCAACATCTAATTGTGTCTAACTTTACATTTTGTATTCGACAAATAAAGAACCAGTGCCTTTTTAAAGCTGACAAAACTTGCTGATTTTGTGACGCATTTAGTGTCTCCATTGTCTCTGATAAATCCCATTGTTTGAACTAATTGGATCAGCCGTGAAGATGTGAATGGTGTCTTTTCCCACAGTGCGTCCTCACAGCAATCCTTTTGGCTGGTAAACAACTCGATGCAAATGTCTTGGTGGTCGAAAGCCAACGATTCCATCAACATTTGGCAGGAGTTGCTGCGTGGCACTCAAGCATAATGCTATCATTTGTTTAGCATCTCAACAATATCATGCTCTCTTGTTTCAAACGGAGAGCCACAGGATATTTTTTAAGCCATAAATAAAAAGGATTGTTGCAAACTTTTTCTGATTTTTAAATGTCAGAAAAGAAGAGAAGTTACACACGGATGATCTTTAATCATTTTGCTATTTCCCTCCATTTCTATGTCTTTGCATTCACCTTTACAGGTTCACTCCACCATCAGATTCGTGACAGGAAAAGCACGACACACTATAAATGGGTGTTATTTCAGACATTTTGGGGGTAATATGGGCATCATAGTCCATCATCTTTTGGCAGGCATCTGAAAATGATCACGATTTTCTCTATAATATGTCATTTTGACACAGATGGTCGTAATATACTTCTAGTTTTCTGTCACTTTAATATTTGTCCATAACACGTTTACATAAAGGTGCTAAATTCAAAATTCAGAGCATTAATGTAATATAGCAGCCAACAAGGATTTGCAATGACAACATGACAACACACTCTCACTCCCAACTCGTCAGATACCGCCGCTGGGTCAGTGTTCCTCGGCATCGGAGACAGACGCTCGGGGTACCCCTCTCGCGTTACTTTAGAACGTGTCAGGGACGGCGTGTCAATATACGCTCGTTACATGCATAGTGTCTTTTCAAAATAAACTTCCGTCTTCACAGGAAGTTTAGGTTTCGGCAACACAATGTCCCGTCGTCCCGGGGCTGAAAAAAAATATGATCGGGGAGGATGAAAATTCATTTTGGTACGAATTTGGGACGAGAGTTGAAAGAGAAAAATACCCGTTACATTACAATGAATGGTGATGAAAATGACTGCGTGTTTCGTGTAGCGCACCGTTATTATTAAACCTCCTTGACAACATAAACACACGCACACACACTGTCAGTGCCCGATCCGATCCGTCACGCACATAAACACACAGCACATACCGCCGGCCTCTGACCTCACGACATCGACCTCGTTACCAGTTAGCTAACGTTGAAACTGTTCGATGTTAACGGGAACGTTACAGTTAAAGCTCGCTAACGAGTCAGCAGCCGATGATAACGTTACGTTAACTATGAGGAGTCAAAACTCCACAACAGCTCAAATCATGTTACTAATGTTAACCACTTATGTACTTACTTACTCCTCTTTATCACCTGATAAGGATGCAGTGAGATCTCTCCATCTGCGTCGCTTATAGTCGCTAAAGGGCGTCCGTATCCCTCTCTGTGTGTGTTGTAATCTTCTCTGTGCTTTGTTTAGCAGGTCCGGCTACGCCTGCATGCTAGTAAACTAAAGAATTAACCTTTTTAATTGACCCTAATTCTTAAAAGACAATTTTATGGCAATTAGAGTCTCCGGTGCAGGAAACTATTCATATGAAAATTTGTGTAATCGACAAATCAAATATTTAATTCCTTACTTTACAGCGATCCGTCCTTCTTTATCTTTCTCTGCTCATTTTTCCGCCTCACACCTGTAAAATAATGTGCAAATGAGATGTTCGCACAGAAATTCAAAGCGTCCCTTTGATTATCACACTATTAACACTTGCTGCTTTATATTCATTACATTCACAGATGTGTTCTCACAAATCTCCTCCGCCGGGTGTAAAAACATGGCCCCGTTATGCACCTGGTGAACCCACAGACAGTCGACGCTGCAGGGGAGCGTCGTGGATCAGAGGGATGTTACAGTAAATCTTTCATATCAGAGCTTCCTGTCACATATGAAGACAGTAAATCTCTCAGTATTGGAGGCAGACAGCATGCTCGTGGTTCATCGTGGTTGTTGGGTGTTCCAGTCTGGTCCAGAGTCTGACTGCAACGTGTTGGAAGGCAACCAAGGTCACTGAATACAACAAGATGCGTCACAGAAGCGGACTAACTAACATGGCAGCTTAGTTCTCCAGCTGTATCTTTGTGGCAGAATCAACAGAATTGATTATGACACTGAGCACACATGTTCAATGCATTTATCTGCAGCAAATAGAAACAGAAATGTCCTCCGGCTCCAGAGAGCATCTGATAACAGACCGGTTTGTCTCTGCTCTTGACACAGTGTCCCTTAAGGAAGATGAATCGTACTGCAGAGAGGCAAACCTCCCTCGCTCCCTCTGCTGCTGGTGTGAGGAACTACCATGTGCAGCTGATGATTTAATATTCTTCAAAAGCCTGCAATCAACACACTAACACTGTGTTGGAGAGGTGTTGATTTGACTTATAGTGTCAAATGTTTGGTTTTACCTCCTGTCTTTGTGTGTTTTCCCGCCTTTTTGATTGTCTGCCCCGCCCTAATCAGAATCACCTGCACTCACCTCACCTCCTGCTCACCTTAGTCCCTATTGATACCACCTCAGTTCCTTTGTTGGTTTATGTTTCGTTGCTGTAAGGAGGTTGCCTGTATTTGCCAGTCGTTCCTGCCTGCGTTTTTGAATCTGTAAGACTTTTTCATTGTTAAAGCTCAAAATACGAAATGTAATCATGATTAATCGCATGATTGGCAAACTGCAGCCCAACAGGCAACAACAGCTGTCAGTGTGTCAGTGTGCTGACTTGACTATGACTTGCCACCAAACTGCATGTGATTATCATAAAGTGGGCATGTCTGTAAAGGGGAGACTCGTGGGTACCCATAGAACCCATTTACATTCACATATCTTGAGGTCAGAGGTCAAGGGACTAGGAGTAACAGACTTTCATCATCCTCTTCATCTCCCACACTCATAAACAACCATCATTATCTGAAGACGTACCGTTAGTACGCCTGACCAAAACAAAACAGAACGAACACTGCGGTCCGTCAACGGTAAATCACCCAAATGGCTATCTGAGGCTCGCCGTTATTTAGCAGATTATTGGGGTAAATGTACGTGCTGTTGCTGTGGTCTCCTCTCATGGCTCAGTGTCATGGTAACAACAGGTCTGAGCTAGAGGGCTATAACCAACAGCAGCAGGGCCCAAAGCAGCTTATCCTCTTAAAGAAGGGCGGTAAATAATAGATCACAGAGGAGGGAGGGAGATGATGCACTCTGTGGTATGATATCATGAATCAATTCAATTCAATTTATTTTTATATAGCGTCAAATCATGCCACTCTGCCAGTGGCGTAAATATCGACGGTGCAACCCAGAAGCTGTCAGGGGCCCAGAAATCACCTTCCTACGCCGTGTCCACACTGAATCCGTTGTATGCACTTCTGTTACGTCTTGTAAACAAACCACATACTCACTGTATCAGCGGTGCGCTCGAGATCAGACTGGAGACGTTACCACTTATATTCCTTTGTTTGTTCTGTTTAAACAGAAAACACGCGTTTAATATTGTGATATTTACTGGAAATGTCATTCAAATAGAGAAACTTCCAGCTCTCTGGAGATCTCCATCCAGCCAGCTGACACCTTATTAAGGTTTTTGTCGTGAAATGAGGAGGTATCGTTTAGATACCTCCTCATTTCAACTTCGCCAATCAGCCGCTCCTGGTCCATTGAGGCGATTTCAAGGCGAGTGACACGAATACATAGAAACAGCTGGGTGTCTGACAAAAGTTCAGCTCAAAACGGCGTCCACGTCGTGCTGCGTTCACGGTCGGGACATTCCAATAAAAAAGGACATGGTTCTGAAGCAGCGTTGTTAATGACTTTGCGGAGCACAACACCTGTAGGATGAACTTCTAATGGGTGAGTACAGGTTTGTTTTTGGTATTATGAAGTGGAGTTTAGCACTTTAATTGTTACGTCTCATATGTTGGAAAATGTGCACCTACTGAAATCTGTGTCTGTGATAACATTTGGCTGCAGAGTCGAGGGCGGGCTATTAAATTAGCGTTGATTAATTAGGCGCTTCGGCTCCTCATGTCCGTGGTGCTGATCTAAGGTTGGTTAGCAGGATGGGAGTTGCATGGTGAGCCTCTTCATGGCGGCACAGCAATTGTCTGCTTCGCAATTGTCTGGAGTGGTGTTGTGTGCACGAATGTGTTTGGGGCGAGGGCCAAAGAAAAAAATTTGCATTTCTATTTCCAGAATGGACCGATATTTGACAAGGACAAAAAAGAAAAAGAATTAAGAAGACATTTAGAAACTACACCCCAGTCGCGTCAATAAAATAAGTGGTTTGATAAAGTTTAATCCTCATCCTAACAACCAATTCAACATACGAGGACTACCGACTAAATAAACTACAAGAAACAACCATCATAGGACAATGTTAACTTATTTCTTCTCAAAACATCATTAATTATATAATTAATGTCATCTGAAGAAAAACAACAGATTATTATTATTTTAGGAAAGTTAATTTGTGTAAAACGAAAATATTTCTTCCTCCAAAGGGGTAATGACAAAAAGTTTGAGAACCGCTCCTTTAAAGGCTTTTTAAAGACTGAACACAATAAATAAATCATTCTTTAGACATTCTTAAACACACCCAAACTTATATTAAAAGGCTTTATTTAGTCAGAAATATTAGTTTTGACCTTACAGGGTCTTCACAAAGGTAGAAGAAATAAAAACAGATGGATGACATCTGGTACTCTACACCCACAATGCACCAGAAATAACATATAAGACCAACACCTTTTTTTTCCTCTGTAAAAGCTCCTTCTTTCAGTGCACAAATCTACAGATATAAGGGATCTGATTCTGAAATGGACAGATGAGCTGACACTGATGTAGTGATATAAGCATGACAGACTGTCCGTGGTGCTGAAATATTCCACGGACAGCGCCAAGAATGTAACAGGGCAATGTCTTAAAACAGATATGACATCGTCACGATTCTTCAGGGATAATTGATATACTTCTTGGAAAATTGGATGCTGCCTCAAGGCTTCAGTGTGCCTTTCTTCTCCCCAGCAGAGAGATGGATAACATCTCGGTCGATGGAGTAAAGAGTCGCCATGGAAACTTCGGGCTGCTTCAGGACATGAACCAATTACAAAACAACTGCCATGCTCCCCAAAGTATATAATAAGCCTGTGATATAATGACTATTATTCATTCTCAGAAAGTTCAAAACCATCATCATCCTCATCATCCTTAAGTGTACGGCGTCTGTGTTGAATTTACCTGATCAACACCAGCTAATTAACCAGACTCATAAAAAACAATAACATCCTCAAATGTGTACAATCATCTGAGGACAAGTGGACCCCGAGATAACATCAGCCTCGGCTCTCAGGTTACATAGCATGTGCATCATCTCTGTCGTCATTTCCAGATGGTTATCCCCCGAGCACATCTGTCAGCATTGGTCCGCCTGAGACTCACATGCTTGCATAATGATAATACAGCTGTTCCCAGACCTGGTCGGAGCAGATCAATAACACGGGCCAAAGGCTGAGGACGATCGATGGAAATGAGGAAAATTGATAAAGTATTTCCTAGCTGAGTCAGTGTCACTTACATGTTTAGTATTTGACCCCTTGAGGAAATTTTAGAAGGATTAAATCAAAATGTTCCTCGCAGGAAAATTCTTAAATATTTCAGGAAAATTAAAGGGCAAGTCCACTAATTTAATTTGCACTTCCATAAATTTGAGGTGACTTCCTTCGGAGAGAAAGACATGCTAGTTGGCATGGTAAGCTGACGCGCCAGATGGTTTGTGACACAGAACCATCTGAGAAGCCGTCATTGGAAACTATTTTGGAAAAGGGCGGGCACTTTCAAAATATACTTGGCAGGTGATTGGATGAACCATCTGTCAATCAAACTCTTGCCGAAGCCAGGCGGGAGAAGAGTGAAACACCAAAACCTCAAAGTTATATCTAGTGAAGCCCGTCTGTTAAACAGTGTTGGCCGTGGTCGGAGGACGCGGGGGAGACCGTAGCTTTGGTCTCCAGGACCGGAGTCTCTGCTCCTCTGCTCCTCTGCCTGCTTGCCTTCACTCACACACTGCGCTCGTTCTCGTTCTCGCTATTTCGCTCCACTCTCACATTTATGCGCGAACACTCCACACTGCAGAAGAGTTAGTAGCTCTGAGAATATCTAGTGAATGTACAGTGGACGTTTGTGCAGAAATAATTGTGCAGCTTTCTCTTCTGATATTTGGACTCATTTTCTTCCTCGGTCTGGGAAAAGTTTCAGCTGGTTGCAATCTTCAACCTCACCACTAGATGCCGCCAAATCCTACACACTGCACCTTTTAAGAGGTTTATTATATTATAGACTGAAGTGGACTCTTTGGGAAAAGTAACCGGCTTCTGTTTAATGTTGACCAACAGATTCATTACACTACAGAAAAAGTTCATCATACAGTAATAGATTATACAATTCCACAT
Organism: Hozukius guyotensis; assembly: GCA_916700995.1. NCBI lineage: Eukaryota > Metazoa > Chordata > Actinopteri > Perciformes > Sebastidae > Hozukius > Hozukius guyotensis. Next base: position 7,832 of record CAKALU010040003.1, read on the forward strand.
TTTTTTCTTAATGTAAAATAATTAATGAAATGTATTTCAAGTTTTTTTTTAAGGAATTTTCTCTAAATAAGTCTGTACCTTTAAAACAAGGAGCACCAACAAATGGATAGGCATTACTAGGGGGATGGAGATAGGGGTGGACTATCTCCCTACACATGTTTTTTTTTCAAATATTGCAAAACATTACTTTACAGAAAATATATTAACTAGTACCACTTTTCATATACTGTAAAAATGAAATGACAAATATTCATCATATATGAATATATGTTACATTAACACATTCCTGAATGAAAAAGCATCATGTGTCAACATGTGTTTATTTACTTGTTTTTATTATAAAGTAAGACTGAATGCTTGATGAACTGGCTTGTTAATGGTTTAAACAGTGTATAAGAGGATTTCAGTTTATTCCCATTTCCCTGTCTGCCTGCAGCTCTCTGGAAACAGTGGAAAGGTATTGGTGGGCTCTGCATGGTGACGTTGCTTAGGAAGGCTGGGAGGCAGCAGCAGCTCCATCCAACCTTTATTCAAAGAGAAAAGCTTCACGTGGAGGATATGCATCTTTTACTTCAACATGTAACTTTTCTTCAGTAGTGTTGCAAAAAGATGGAGCTGCAGATGGAGAACCAAAGTCAGCCTTTCAACACCAACACTGTGATGCTGCCTGCTACACCTGAGCTGGGGATGGGTGTAGATAACTTTATTTCTCTTCTGATATTTGGACTCATTTTCCTCCTGGGTGTGCTCGGTAACACCATGGTGATCACGGTTCTGGCTCGCAGTAAACCAGGACAACCGAGGAGCACCACCAACATCTTCATCCTCAACCTGAGCCTGGCTGATCTGTCCTACCTGCTCTTCTGCGTCCCCTTCCAGTCCACCATCTACATGCTGCCCACCTGGGTGCTGGGAGCTTTCATCTGCAAGTTCATCCACTACTTCTTCACCGTGTCCATGCTGGTGAGCATCTTCACCCTGTCTGCCATGTCAGTGGACCGGTACGTGGCCATCGTGCACGCCAGGAAGTCCTCCTCGATCCGGGTTTGGAGGCATGCCATGCTCGGAGTGGTGCTGATCTGGATCCTGTCTCTGGTGATGGCTGCTCCTGTTGCTCACTACCAGAGCATCGTGGAGAGGGAGGACAACAACACCTTCTGCTGGGAGGTCTGGCCGGATCATCAGAGGAAAGTCTACGTGATGTGCACTTTTGTTTTGGGATACCTGCTGCCTCTCACTCTCATATCTGTCTGCTATGCAAAGGTGAGTGTGCATGAATCAGAGAGAATGAATGTGCGTAAATCTGCAGAGTTAATGACCGATTTTCATAGTTAAGGAATAAATATGCATGCATGCAAAGTTAAACATGATGCAAAGTTAAACATGATGCAAAGTGGTGACTTGAATCGCCACTGTTCTCAGACGCTTTTCTTAATCGATCAAATGCTGCACTTTACTGTCTTTTGATTGTTTTTATTATCCTTTTAATTTTTTTCTTTTAACTTATATTCTTTTATTCGTTTTTATCTTATGCACTTTGTGCTCTTTTATCTTGCTTTTATATATGCAGAGCACTTTGAATTGCCTTTGTGTATGAAATGTGCTATATAAATAAACTTGCCTTGCCATAGAAGTAATTTTTAATGTAAAAATGTTGACTTTCAGCAGGTTTGGAATTGACAAATGAAGCATTGCTCTGGAATGTATCCTTAATATGCAAAAAGTGTTAAAATAACTAATCGATTAATTATGCTACAGGAAATATTTAAGGTTTTCTTTAAGAAGAAACTAATTTAAGACAATAGCCTTTATCTTTAATCATACTTTTTATTATTTAAGGTTTTAAACCATCTGCACAAAAAGCAAAATCTACAGTGTTAATGACCGATTTTCACAGTTTGGAATAAATAAAATAAATAAGCATGCCTGCAAAGTTAAACATGATGCAGAAGTTGTGACTTTAATCGCCATAAAAGTAATTTTTAATGTAAAAATGTTGACTTTCAGCTGGTTTGGAATTGACAAATGAAGCATTTTCTGTCCAAGCAGCTCTGTAATGTATCCTTAAAGGTCCCATATTATACAAATTTTCAGGTTCATACTTGTATTTTGTGTTTCTACTAGAACATGTTTACATGCTGTAACGTTCAAAAAAACCTTTATTTTCCTCATAATGTCTGCCTGATAAATGCCTGTATTTACCCTCTGTCTTAAACGCTCCGTTTTAGCGCATTTCGACGGAATTGCGATGAAATTGCAACAGAATTCCGTTGCTAGGCAACAGCTTGGGTCCATGTGTACTTCCTGTCAGCTGATGACATTCACATACACTGCAACCAGGAATAAACTGGGACACGTTTAGAATGTTTACGTTTAAAACTGTGTAAAGGGTCTAAATATTGTATATTTGTGACATCACAAATGGACAGAAATCCTGACAGCTTGTTTCAAATGCAGAGTTTCTGAATACGGGCTGTGTGAATCTCCCTGTGGATTGAGCGTTTCAACACTTTCACAGTATTTATATAGGACATAAGCCTGCTTTATAATAAAAAAACATGAGAATCTCACTTTTTTATAATATGGGACCTTTAATATGCAAAAGTGTTAAAATAACTAATTGATTAATTATGCTACAGGAAATATTTAAGGTTTTCTTTAAGAATAAACTAATTTAAGACAACAGCCTTTATCTTTAATCATACTTTTATTATTTCAGGTTTTAAACCATCTGCACAAAAAGCTGAAGAATGTCTCCAAAAAATCAGAGCTCTCCAAAAAGAAGGTTGGTGGGAGCTTCTTTCTGTCTCTCTACATGTGTTCATCATGTTATAATGATAATGATGTATAAGTGGAAATGTGGGAGTAATGTGGCCATGCTTCCCTGTTGATGGTTTAATGATGGACCAGGTATGTGTGCTATAAGTGGTGCTTGAAAGGAAAGTGTGCGCAATGCTCACTGAAACAAATGGCTGCACACTGTAGACTTGCATACAGAGCTGAAAACGATGAATTGAGTCTGCAATATTAGTCATTTTTCAAGCAATAATGTCCGAAATCTGCTGGTTCCAGCTTGTCAAATGTGAGGATTTGCTTCTTTTCTTTCTCATAAATGATAAGATTGACATTTGAAGATGCTACCTGGGATTCTGAGAAACTGGGATGGGAGGTTTTTGACATTTCAAAGACTAAACGACTAATCAGGAAAATAATTGTCAGATTAATCTATAATGAAAGAAATCGTTACTTGCTCCCTACTCAAGGGCGGAGTATGAGACAATGGGCCGCTGGGCACAGACATGCAAAAGGCCCCACCACCTCCCCTATCAAGATACAGACTTGATAGTTGTTAAGCTTCTTTTTGTAATCGTTTTGGTCTTTCTGTAGTTATTTTTTGTCTGTGGTTGTTTTGCCCCTTTTTATAGTCATTTTGCATCTCATTGTAGTCGTTTAGTGTCTCTTTGTAGTTGTTTTGCGTTTCATTGTAGTTGTGTTGTGTCTCTTTGTTGTATTTCTTTCTCTTTGTAGTTGTTTTGTGTCTCTTTGTGGTCATTTTGTGTCTCTTTGTAGTTGTGTTGTGTCTCTTTGCGGCTGTTTTGGATCTCTTTGTAGTTGTTTTGCGTCTCTCTGTATTAGTTTTGCATCTCTTTGTGGTTGTTTTGTCTCTCTTTGTGGTCATTGTGTGTCTGTAGTTGTTTTGTGTATCTCTGTAGTTGGTGTTATGTCGCATTATAGTTGTTTTCTGTCTCTTTCTAGCTGTTTCGTGTCTCTTTGTAGTTGTCTTGTGTCTCTTTGTGGCTGTTTTGAATCTCTTTGTAGCTGTGTTTTGTCTCTTTGTGGTCATTTTGTGTCTCTTTGTAGTTGTGTTGTGTCATTTTATGTCATTTTTGGGTTCGTTGTGGTCATTTTGAGTCTCTTCCTGGTTGGTGCGTATCTCTTTGAGTGACATTTTGTAGGTGAAGGCCGGGGGGGATGGTGCCCTGACATTTTGGAGCCTGTGCCCACTAGGCCCGTTCAGTAATCCATCCATGAGCCTACTTGCATACACTCTGCTCTACATCACTGACAATATCAGTGAAAAGGCCTTGTGAGAGGTGACCTTGTGTGAAAAGTCTTGTTGGGAATGAAATGCACTTTTCGTCATCATGTATTTGAGTATCATAACCCTGGACTCCTCCACAGACCATCCAGTTATACAGTTACATTGATAATATGACAATCATTATCTCCACAGACTGCTCAGACTGTCCTGGTGGTGGTTGTGGTCTTCTGTCTGTCTTGGTTGCCTCATCACATCGTCCACCTGTGGGTGGAGTTCGGCTCTTTCCCGCTGAACCAGGCCTCCTTCGTGTTCAGGATGGTGGCTCACTGCTTGGCCTACAGCAACTCCTCCGTCAACCCCATCATCTACGCTTTCCTGTCGGAGAACTTCAGGAACTCCTACAAGCAGGTTTTCTGGTGCCGGGTGCCCAGCAAGTGTCCCGTGAACGACACCAGGGAGCTCCGCAGCAGGATGGAGACGGCGCCGTCCACTAACATCAGCGTGACCTACAAAGGTCATGACTCTCAGATCAGTAAAATGCTTTGATGTCGCTGGTGGTGTTGAGAGCATCTTCTGTGTTCTGTATAGAGATACTGGAGTTTTGAAGCCAATACACATATATATATATTAATATAATTGAGATAAAAAAAATACATTACTAATATATTATTTATTTCCTTTCCATACTGTAAACAGCTGTGCTTGTGTTGGGCCAATATTGACCGGTCTATCAAACTCATTAACATGACCTATTAGTAGTGAGTGTCAATGGGAGGAGGAAAAACTTTCCAGCTGTGTGAGGTACAATATGAACTCTAATTCAGTTAGAAAGATGTTGGATAAAAGCTTAGATTTATGTTTGCTCATCCAAATTTGTCTGTCCATGAGTAGTCTTTTCAGAACCTGGTAGGTAGGTTTTGTCATCTAACTCTCAGAAAGAAAGCCAATAAGCGTATTTCCAAAAATGCTGAATTAAAGGGACTATTTGTAACTTTCAGAAATGCTTGTTAACAGCGACACCTGTGGCCGTGAAATCAACGAAAGTCAGCGTCGGGCTTGCGCTTGCTCGCTCTAAATAGACATGAACGATCATCGCTCAAAACAGTGAGGCGACACACATCAGCTAAAACCACAATATCACTCTATATTTCACCTGCTTGGCAGTAATGTTAGCTGACCAGACGGAGGTCTCTCAGTGACGTAGTATTAATAGCGTACGAGTCCGATAAGGGCAGGTGGGAGTGGTGGCGGTGGACGGGTCAAACAAACACAAGATTTTCAATCAGGAGACAAGTGTTGGTGTCCCGTGTGAAACTGAAAGTAACGCTGACTTATTTTTGTCACGTCAGTCTTTAGTCACGGGACTCGTCGGTACTCGTCCGTCCAGTGAGTTATGTGACTCGTTAGTCACGTGAGTCGCTGGTCAGTGAAGTTAACGTTTCCTAACCTTAACTGAGTGGTTGTGTTGCCCTAAACATAACTTCCTGTGATAACGGAAGTTTATTTTGAAAGGACACTATGTAGCGTATATTGACCCGTACTGTATATATAGTTGGGTGTGAGAATGTGTTGCATCTACCATAATGGTTAAAGTTCGTTATAGATCATGGTTAAGCATGGTAGTGGATGTAGCCACAGTTACTGCTTTTACACCCCGGCGATAAATCCGCACGTCGATATATTTTTTCAAACCAATGTTTTTGTAATGAGTACTTTAACGCAGAATTTAAATATTATGCAGCGAAAAAGCGACATCTGATTTTCTGAGCTTTCACACCGCGAATAAAGGCATCAACCGATCACGTTGTGCAGAACGGGTCGAGTTGCACCGATATTTATGAAACAACAACTCTGAGGCTCCGTAGGCAAACTTTATTACTCCTTTCAACCTTGACAAAGGCAGCGCAGACCAGATCCTCTCCTTCCATACTTACCTTTCACAATAAAGACTTATAACATTTGCAGGCGAGTATTTTGCATTTTCGTGTCGTGTATTCGTCACACCCCCCAGGGTTTGTAACGGCCTTCAAGTATGGACTGAAAACGAGTACAGACATACAGTCAGAATTACAAAGAATCACCTTGAGGTTTCAATTACTTTCCCTTTCATTTAGGCCTATTCATTACGGCCTTGACGAACACAAAAGGCATCATTCTCCTCCCTCATATAGGGGTCATCAGGAGATCTGACTCTGATTGTTTGGTGTATCTGTAGGCTGAGTTACTATGTACATACTGTGCTGTACGTTCTATACTAGAGAACATCGGGTACATGCAAATAATAAATCAGCATTTAATTGGCGTTGCAGATAACCATTCTGTCTCCAAAGACTAAAAGGGTGATGGATGAATAAAGCCCCTCGCTGGTTCACACCTGAGCTACCAGACACCGTTCACAGAAGGAACTGGGAAGTTGATCTCATCTGGTTTTCAGCAGACTCACTCTTGCTAGAGTCCATGTCTGCAGGGAAAGGATTAGAACATGGCAACTCGCTAATTTTGTGCATTTTCTCTTAAATATAACCCCACCCACAGTCACACATGCAGATGCACACTTTAAACACCACTGTGTGCTTTTGATTTCCCCTCATTTCTCTTAATGGGAACCTCTGATTTAGTGTCCGTACTCTTAAAGTTAACGTCACTGTAAAAAATGCATCAAAATAAGTCCAAATAAATAAGTGTATAATATGTTTGTGAATAAATGAATTATACAAAAAGATGGATAAATAATACTGCAAACAAATCAATTATTTACTCATGTTTTAAAAAAGAAAAATACATGCATGAAGCACAGCTGTATAATCCGTGATCTGGTGCAGTTTGTTGGGATGTAATGAGTTTTTACCAGAGCTGCTTTACCTGCTGGCTCTCTGATCTGCACAGATTACATATTGTTTCCTGTTTATCCCCAAGGCTGAATTTGATTAAGGAGACTTTTGCAAACAGGTAATGCTGCATGTTCCTCTCCGCGGTGCCACCCACCCCCTGCAGCCATTATATATATATGTTAAAATGGAAAATGAAGCAGCCTGCCTCGCCTTTCATACTGCCTCAGAAAAGAGAGAAAAGGAGGATTTGCATATGAATATGGGGTTTTATGCAAAGTATGAGAGGATTTCATGTATGGGAAATGAGATTTACTGTAAAGAAACGGTGCACGTAATGTCTGGTGAGGTGATTCTTTAATGCAGGTACACAAGATTGGTAGTCAGGTTGTTTAGAACATCTGTGTCTCATTTTAATATTCTGTGTTGCATAAGACATCCTGCTGTTATTTAAAGCAGTGAAATGACTTGTAAATACTGAAGAGCAGCTGTCAGGTGTTTGCTTACAGTCAACTGTTGATACAAGCAGCAGATTAATGACACAAAAATATTTTTTGGGGGGGATTATGGATGTGTTGTTTTCTTTTTTTTGTGCGTCAAGAATTCAAACGTGTTTTCTCTTCAATATGTCTAAATAAATATAAATAAAAAAATAAATATTTTTATGGTTCTTGTGTTTTTTTTTTGGTTTCTCTGATGACTTTCCTGTTGGAAAACTACATTTGTGTCTTTGAAAACATGAAAATGAACAGTTAGTGCAGTAAATGCAGCCAATAACCTCGTTACAATATGAAATGAAAATTCAACATCTGCTCCCTCAGCTTGACACAAATAATGCTCTGTAAGTACAATCAGCACCACTTTACATTATTGGAGCTCTTCATGGTGAGCCTGTAATTAGGGAGAAATTAGTTTAATGAGGCATCTAGCGAGACGTTATTAATGAGGCCTCACATTTACTAATTTAATTTAATATGATTGAAAGGGAAGATGTTAGAAATACAAATTGTAACCACCTTAATGTCCAGTGTTTTGCTGTGTAGAAGACATTTCTTGAAACCAATAAATCAATAAATGATTGAATCAATTAATCAAACTGCCAATACATTCACAGTAAATACAGAGCCATACCACATTGAAATGGCCCCATACTTTCAATAATTTTGAGGTTTAAATAACCTCACTTACCTCCCTCTCACAAGAAAAAAACTGCATTATCTATCACTTTAAACAACAAATGTATTTCAAACTTGTGCTCATCTATTAATTTGTTCAGTCAGTATAGACCAGGGGTCAGCAACCTGCAGCTCCGGAGCCACATGCGGCTCTTTAGCTCCTCTCCAGTGGCTCCCTGCGGAATTTTAAAAATGGAAATGAATAATTGTTTTTTGTTTACATTTTCATTTTAATTTATCATTGTTGTAGGTCTAATGAAAAAAGGTCGTAATATTATGAAAATAAAGTCAATATTATAAAGTAGTAATTTTAAGTGTTATTTTCTTTTTTTCTCGTAAAGTTATGACTTTATTCTCGTAATATTACGACTTTTTTTCACGTAAGTTTATGACTTTATTCTCGTAATATTACAACTTTTTTCTCGTAAAGTTATGACTTTGTTCTCGTAATATTACGACTTTTTTTCACGTAAGTTTATGACTTGATTCTCATAATATTACGACTTTTTTCTTGTAAAGTTATGACTTTATTCTCGTAATATTACAACTTTTTTCTCGTAAAGTTCCGACTTTATTTTCGTAATATTACAACTTTTTTTCTCGTAAAGTTATGACTTTATTCTCGTAATATTATGACTTTTTTTCTTGTAAAGTTTTGACTTTATTCTGAAAATCTCTGATTTTTTTTCCCTCAATGTGGCGCTAATACTCCGTAGTACATTTGCACTTTGGCCCTCACTGCATTAGACTTATATACTATATACTTAGACTATAAACCGTGTTACCTTCATCACAATGCTCAAATGTTTTGCGGCTCCAGACAGATTTTTTTTTTTTTTAAATGGTTCTTTTGACAGTAAAGGTTGCTGACCCCTGGAGCTAAACTCACTTTAAAATCAGTTTCACTATTTCATTTTTTACAGAAACAGAGAGAAACTGTGTATATTGTGTGTATCAAAATATTTGAGATGCATATTGAAGCATTATTTCCTTTGTGGAATATTGTAGCTCGGAGAGACAAAGCTGGATGGGAACAGATTATAATCCTTTTTAATTGCCACACAAAATCAAAAATGTATAATATGAGTTCCTAAAATCCATCATCCATTATATCCAGATCCTTTTTATACAACCTCCCCATTAAATACATGGTTATGTCTAACAGATGTATTTTTATCAGCTCCTTTGTGATAAAAGATAAAAGTCTGATGTCTCATTTCATTTCATACTCATAACTGTTATGTAATGGACAGATGCTGTACGTCCAAGTAGCTGAATGAATGAATTTCTGGCGTCACAGCTGAGACATGATGAAAAGGTAGTTCGGCTTCTGGTCACTCAGAGATGATTTTATGTATAAAAGGTCATATTCATTACTGTGCTGCTTTTTTTTTTTTAATGGATGATTTCTCTTTTGTCCCTCAAGACTTAGTCACTGAGACTTTTACTCAGGGATGGAAGTAACGAAGAATTACATTTAATCTCGTCACTGTATCTCCACTGGCTCCCCGTCACTTTTAGAGTTCATTTTAAGACTTTATTATTTGTCTATAAAGCCCTTCATGGATCGGCTCCCTCCTACCTATCTGCCCTTTAACTCCCTACACCCCTCCGAGGTCACTCAGGTCTTCCGACCAGTCACTTCTGGTCGTCCCTCGTCCCTATATATATATATATATAGTATATAAGTCTAATGCAGTGAGGGCCAAAGTGCAAATGTACTACGGAGTATTAGGGCCACATTGATGGAAAACAAATGTGAGATTTCCAAAATAAAGTCATAATATTACGAGAAAAAAAAGTCGTAATGTTATGAGAATAAAGTCAGAACTTTACAAGAAAAAAAGAAAATAACATGTAAAATTACTACTTTATAATATTATGACTTTATTCTCATAATACTACGACTTTTTTTCTCATAAACCTATGACTTTATTCTCGTAATATTCTGACTTTATTCTCGAAATCTCAGATTTCTTTTTTTTTTTTGTGGCCCTCGGGCGACCGCGCCTTCTCAGCTGAGGGCCCCAGTCAATTGTGATTACTTATTGGCCTTTTATAATGCTCATAACAGTATTTTACTCATGGATTTTATTTTGGTCTCTGTCTGTGGATATGTGTGATTTTGTTGTCTGCTCTGTTGACCTGTTTTTATTCTGCCTGTATGTCTGCAAAGCACTTTGGTCGGCTCATGTTGTTTTAAATGTGTTATTTGACTTGACTTGTATCAAAGTCTTTTTTGTGTGTATTTTTTGAAATAGGCAATGTAACATTTCTTTTTAAATCACAAGTTGACTTGTATTTCTCTACATTTCATCCAAAACATGAGGGTGAAAAGTCCTGATAAACTGTGTGAGAATGGAACAAAGAAAGGAGATGAATCAGCAGCTGCAGCAGAGAAGAAGCTGCATGGTGTCTGCTCACCTGTCTGTGTCTGTTCACCCGTCTGTCTGTCTGTCTGTCTGTTCACCTGTCTGTCTGTCTGTCCACCTGTCTGTCTGAAGCTGCAGGTGTGTCTGTGGCCACAGGAGGGCAGAGCTCCATGGAGGTGAGACTCTGCATTCAGCTGACACAGCTGACAATGCAGTTGCAGCTCATCCAGGACAGCAACAGGAACAATACTGTACAGAAATGCAGAACAATGCAATGAAATTAAGGATGATGTCTCTGTGGGTTATGGTCTGCATTAATGAGCCTCGGCATAGTTAAAAAAACAACAACAAAAAAACAGACCTTGCATCTACCTTGATTAACCACTGATTGAATGCACCACCCGGCCAGCACGCTCAGTGACCCGAATGAAACACAGCCAAGAGATGTTGCCACCAGGTCACCAGGTCACCAGATGCATGCTGGTGAGGCTAACATGCTAAAATACTAACATGCTCATGGTGGAACTTTGACCTCCAGTGAGGAGTTGGACTGGTTATACTGGGACAGAGAGGCTGAGTGGACTGGTTATACTGGGACCAGAGAGGCTGAGTGAATAGAGAAGTTGACCCTGGAGCAGACTGAGGAGGACTTGGAGACTCACAGAAGGAGGTTCAGACAGGTGAGTAGGTCTAAAGTCTGATAACAAACTAACTTCTTGTTGTAAGGTGTGCAATGTGTGTAAAAACTGTGCAGTTTTACTTTGTTTAGACCTAAATGTGTGTTTGTGGCTGCAGCCGCTGTGGACTTTATATGATGTTAAACATCTCTGTGTTGCTGCTTTGGTGTTGTTTTATTCTGCTGTTTATTCTATAAGAAGCTTCAGATTATTTAATTTATGTAGCCTAATATAACTTGTTGCATCCACTACAGTGTTTACAGATTTTTTAAAATTATTTATTTGTATTTTTTTGTTTAATATTTCTCTTTTTCTGGTTAATTCTAGTAAGGCTACGCTGAGGAAGGTGGTTGTATATTTCTAATTAATAATCAGCTGCATATAGAAGCTGCAAAATGGAACCTATTGTTGGTTCGGACACAACGGCTCTTTAGTGTTGACAT
>CAKALU010040004.1:0-45203 GCA_916700995.1 Hozukius guyotensis
CGCGCTTGTGCTCGCTCTACATAGACATGAAGGAGCATCGCTCAACACAGTGAGGAGACACACGTCAGCTAAAAGCACAATATCACTCTATATTTCAGCTGCTTGGCAGTAATGTTAGCTGACCAGACGAAGGTCTCTCCATGAATCAATGCTGATCCTAGTGTTGGCTTTTCCTGCCTCAGCCTCCCGACCGCGGCCGGAGGGAACAGGGGAGACACCGGAGTTTTGGTCGGAGACGATAACGTTTCTCTCTGCGGAGCCCCGTCACTTCACAAGACACGGGAAACCTCTGTTGGTCTGGAGGAGCTGCAGCAGTTATTTCTGCACAAACATTGACTGTACATTCACTAGATATTCTCAGAGCTAAACTAACTCTTCTGCAGTGTGGAGTGAGCAGCATGCACGTGAGAGGTGGAGCGAAAGAGTGAGAATGAGTGCGGTGTGTGAGTGAAGGCAGGCAGAGGAGCAGAGTACAGCAGAGACTCCGGCCCTGGAGACCAAAGATACGGTCTACCCGCGTCCTCCGACCGCGGCCAACACTGTTTAACAGACGGGCTTCACTAGATACAACCAAGAGGTTTTGGTGCTTCACTGGAGTTTGTGTTGGAGTCTGAGTCTGAACAGCGTAGCCACACGCGAGCTGCTTTAGCTTCTCCCATAGACCTGTCATGTGACCTCATCAGCTTCAGTCAGGAAGTGGCCTTGCTTAGGTCTTGTCTGCATGGTCTCTAGTTGCCTTCCTAACTTCAGAAACTGCCCGGGGATGAATGAAGTTATTCCCCTGAAGAAAGCAGCTGGGTGTGGCCAACTCTTGAAACACATCAGCCAGGACATGACTGATGTTCACTTCCTGCATTTCCCCACTGATCTATATGGGGAAGGAAAAGTGAAAGAGGTTGAAAAGCATTTAAAAATCCCCAAACTTTAAGTTACATTTGTGAAGTAGCCTGTACAGTTTTCGTCTTTGTATGCTCCTGTATATGTGCACTGGCTGCAGGTGAGGCCAGGTGTTCCCTGAGGTGTGAGGGGTGGCAGCATACTGATCACTGCCAACAGCCAGGTCAAAGGAACACGCTGAGATCCCGGTGGATATGAGGAACCCGGCCTCTGCCCTTCACACTTGACGGAGTCCAAAATATTAGACCGATGGGTCCAGCAGTGGGCAGATACCAGTGCCGTGCACAGACATTTTGTGGGGCAGGTGCTCAAGCAAAAAAAGGGCACCCTTCTCATAATTATTTATAATAAAAAAAAGCGACATAGCCTACAGTAGCACCTATTTTATTGACTTATTTGAATACCCATACAATCATGCAGATGTTTCTTACTCAACAAATGATTTTTTATGCACTCTGGAACTTTATTTACATGCAAAGTACATGTCTTAATCAATTGAAAATGTGTTGTTTACATCTACTATCAGCACTATCTGGTGACGTATTCCAATTTATTTATTATTATTTAAGCATGTGTCAGTCATCAGTTGTTGTTTTATTGCTATATATTCTTGGGCTATTCATCTTCCATAGTTGGCCTATAATACTCCAATGATATTCACACTGGAACATTATAGGGTTAAAGGGACTATTTGTAACTTTCAGAATGTCTTGTTAACAGCGACACCTGTGGCCGTTAAGTCAACGAAAGTCAGCGTCCTGTTGCTCGCGTTTGCTCGCTCTAAATACATATGAACGAGCATCGCTCAACACAGTGAGGAGACACACGTCAGCTAAAAGCACAATATCACTCTATATTTCAGCTGCTTGGCAGTAATGTTAGCTGACCAGACGAAGGTCTCTCCATGAATCAATGCTGATCCTAGTGTTGGCTTTTCCGGCTTCAGCCTCCGGGGCTCCGGGGCTGAAGCAGGAAAAGCAGGTCGGTGCCGGGGCTGAAGCAGGAAGAGAAAAGTTATCGTCTCCCGACTGCGCCCGCAGGGAGACACCGGCACCCGGTCGGAGACGATGACGTTTCTTGCGGGAAACCTCTGTTGGTCTGGAGGAGCTGCGGCAGTTATTTCTGCACAAACATCCACTGAACATTCACTAGATATTCTCAGAGCTAAACTAACTCTTCTGCAGTGTGGAGTGAACGCGCGTTCATGTGTAGAGGTGGAGCGAGACAGCGCGAACGCGCGCGGTGTGAGTGAAGGCAAGCAGGCAGCGGAGCAGAGACTCTGGCCACACGCGAGCGTGCATATGCGATGCGCATATGGGAGCGCGCATGGGATCCCAACCCGGTAGATTTATACATGTAAGAAGTTACAAACAGTCCCTTTAAGGTGGTGTGTTTAGTGTTGATAGTTAAAGAGCTTTCTGTGTTATTTGTAGCCTACAGCATCACTCTATAATATATTATGGGATGTCTATAGGCTGGAATCAACAGCAGTCAGCCAGACAGACAGGTATACATGCAGAGCTGAGGTGTGTGAGCTCCTCATTCAGGTTTTAGGAGCAGAGTCCAGTCAGGATGCTCCTACATATTATACACAGACACTTTCTGAGTTTATACTCAGAGGAGAGGAGAGGAGAGGAGAGGAGAGATTCATTTTAAGATTCAGTGTTTGTATCAGTTGTATGAGCTCATAATTCATATACATATTGAATATGTTGGCAGTAAAATAGACCTGTGGCTGTAGCCCAACATCCAGGTTCTGAACAAACACTGTCAGGGACGTTGGTGTCCTCGTCAACTAGAACAGACAGGTAACTGCAGCCCATCGGCGTTATATGTTGGACTGATATCAACACTGTTCTGCTTGTGAAGAGTAATCAGAGGTCCAAACTATCTCTTCTTTAACTTTTAGGTATGATGTTAAATTAGATTTCCATGTGTTGGGTGGAGGTTCCTAAAGCTCTGCCTCACCCGAAGCACAACTTTTGTAAAACATTTTGTTACTTGTTTTTTAGTAGTCCTATGTAAATGAAGTTATAATTATTGGTATTATTTTCTATCTCACCACATGTTTCCTGTCTAGCTCAAATGCTAAATATTACATAAAGACATACAGAAGCTTTTAGCAGACATGTTTGACCACTGAACCCCGAACTACTCCTGATGAGCAGGTGGCACCTTGTATGGCAGCCTCTGACATCAGTGTATGAATGTGTGTGTGAATGGGTGAATGATGCCTTCAGTGTATGAGTGTGTGTGTGAATGGATGAATGATGCCTTCAGTGTATGAGTGTGTGTCTGAATGGGTGAATGATGCCTTCAGTGTATGAATGTGTGTCTGAATGGGTGAATGATGCCTTCAGTGTATGAATGTGTTTGTGAATGGGTGAATGATGCCTTCAGTGTATGAGTGTGTGTGTGAATGGATGCATGATGCCTTCAGTGTATGAGTGTGTGTGTGAATGGATGAATGATGCCTTCAGTGTATGAGTGTGTGTGTGAATGGATGAATGATGCCTTCAGTGTATGAGTGTGTGTCTGAATGGGTGAATGATGCCTTCAGTGTATGAATGTGTGTGTGAATGGGTGAATGATGCCTTCAGTGTATGAATGTGTGTGTGAATGGGTGAATGATGCCTTCAGTGTATGAGTGTGTGTGTGAATGAGTGAATGCTGGCTGGTCTGCTTTAAGTGGTCGGTAGACTAGAAAGTGTTCTATGAATGCAGTCCATTTCCCAGGATACTGCATGTTTCACAGGTAAATAATGTACATCACTACTACTCTGTTGCCACAACACAAAGAAAACAGTAGAAAGCAAACTGCTGTTGTTCACATGTTGTTTGTGATTGTATATCAAAGAGCCAGCATCCCGAAGCTCAACACATTATTCTCAGTCATGAGTTCAATGCAAAAGTACAATGCAACCGTCTCAGCGTGACACCTCCGAAACATAAGGGACGCACATGATGGAGTCGCTCATCCATATAATCCTCCTCACGGCGACTGCTCTCAGCAACCAGAGCTGGGGCACTTTTTCTCCCAAAGCAGAAATCGGTGCTGCTTTCTTTTGCTGAGTAGAACATCTTTTGTGGTATGTAATAGTCTCTGTGATCCATAATCAGAAAAATAACCCCTATCTGCCTTCCCAGGTCCTCACATAGGGAAGCATGCCTTTCAAGTAGCCGTTTCTAGTATACAATTGCCACTCTGAGTTTTGTGAATTTATAAAATATACACGTAAGTCGGAGGTTTTCACAAAGCTCTGAGGACGTGTGGCAATTCAGTGAAATTTATGTTATGGCAAATTTAGAATGTGCTTTGGTATCTGATCCTGCTTCAGCAGATTATATTGAAGCAGCGAACAGCTGTGGATATTAGGTATCCTGCTGGGACCAAAGCAGAAATCCTGCAATCCTTCTTCTTCTGTCAGAAAAGCTATCTACTTAACCAAAACTCTCACACTGACATTTGACACATTCCTCTTAACACTGTGAATTCCTTCCATTCAGCTCCAGATTGGAAGCCCATCTACTTGAAATTCAACCTGGAACTTTTTCGACGTAACAGCAGAAAGAGGCTTGACCCCACTTAACGTAGATCCACTACGTATGCACTGCTCTCCAGGCACAAGTTAACAGCCTTGAACTCCCTTTTGCTCCCTTTACAGACATCACATGTACCTTTGAATGACAGCAGTGATTGAAGTAGGGCGTTCAAGACCGCTGCATGTCAGTAGTCATCAACTACTCCCGAAAGTAGTCGAGTAGTTGATTAATCACGGGAGATATATATATTTTTTTTTCACCCAATAACAACAATTGATTCTCATCAAATATGTCTCAAATACGACCAGTAAAGGGTAATATGTAGGTGGAACCCAACTGGTGGTAGGGAGTCCTGATTGGCTCTGAGAGGCTGTTTACAAATGAGCCGCAATCTGATTGGACTAAACCTCCAGTAGGGTGCTCTGAGCTGGAGATACTGTTTGACTAGAGTAACAACGCGACGGCTTTCTGGCAGCGATAGCTGTCTTTCCTTCTCTAAATACCTTACATTCTGTTATTTAAAGGTACTGTTTGTAACTTCTTACACATATAAATCATTGCGGGTCGGTGTCCCATGCACGCTCACGTGTGACTATGCTGGTCAGACTCAGACTCCAACACAAACTACACGGAAGCACCAAAACCTCAAAGTTCTATCTAGTGAAGCCCGTCTGTTAAACAGTGTTAACTCTTCCTGCTCCAGCCTCCCGATCGTGGTCAGAAGACACAGGGGAGACCGTAGCTTTGGTCTCCAGGGCCGGAGTCTCTGCTATACTCTGCTCCTCTGCCTGTCTGCCTTCACTCACACACTGCGATCGTTCTCGCTCTTTCGCTCCACCTCTCAGAGAGAAATGTTATCGTCTCCGACCAAAACTCCGGTGTCTCCCCTGTTCCTTCTGACCGCGGTTGGGAGGCTGAGGCAGGAAAAGCCAACACTAGGATCAGCAGTGATTCATGGAGAGACCTTCGTCTGGTCAGCTAACATTACTGCCAAGCAGCTGAAATATAGAGTGATATTGTGCTTTTAGCTTTTAGCAGTGACTGATTGTCACTGTGTTTTTATTTACAGCTGATTGTAACGCGACTAACAGCGGTCTCCTGGATGAAAGCCTTGTGTTGGTTGGACTCATCCACCTCCCGTCCCACCCAGTGTGTCTCTTTCGCTCTTTAAACTACGTCCCCACAGTCACTACCGGCGCACTTTCTCGAAGTGTTTACTGTTGCCCCGGATGGGTTTACATTGTATTCAATGGAACGCCTGATGCGTCTCATACTGATGCTGAGGGGTGCCTTGTGCGGTGGTATGGAATGCCAACGGCCGAGACAAAGCCTCCGTATTTGACGCCTTAGGAATGAGAACGGGCTGGTAAAGACCATTGGTTGTGATGAGTCAGATCTGAGTAGGTTGAAGCTGCTGTAGCTTTTATCAGGAGGAGGAGGAGGAGGAGGAGTCCTGAATGAACTATAGTGTGTTAATCTGCATCACTACACAGCAGTCATTACAATAATACAGCTGCAGCTGGATCATCTGTGGCTCCAGCACCTAATGATTCATCTAGTTCTTAAAATATCACCATTCGTCAACTTTTTGGACTGAAATGTCGTCAGAGGAAGAACAGAGTTAAAGAAAAGACAATGGAAAAAGGAAGGAAGACAGAAAGAGGGTAGTAGGTGGTGGTCAGAGACAGCCAGTTAGATTAATGAGAGGAAAGAGCTTAAAAAGATGGATAGCAGCGCTTGAGTGGTAGAATGCACATGCTTCCCATCTGCTGTTAGAATATGCACGCACACACACACACACACACACACACACACACACACACACACATACACACACACACACTGGAGCCTAGCGTGCACTGTTTACTTCTTCTTCTTCTTCTTCTTCTTCTTCTTCTTCTTCTTCTTCTTCTTGTTATTTTTTATCTGTTCTAAATGTTCCTTAAAGGGAGATTTGTCAAGTATATTTAATGCTCTTGTCAACATGGGAGTGGGCAAATATGCTGCTTTATGCAGATGTATGTATATATGTATTAAGCCAAGCTTTGTCCAAACAAAAAAACACTTAATACTACTTTCCATTGTGACTTGTGATGTCCATAATGTGACCCACCTGGAGTTCACAGAGTACTCAGATATATTTAAGACCAGGACCTGGTCCGTAGTAGGGGTTGAAAGAGAGAGTGACAGTCTTTCTAACTATATGGATATGTGCCTCAAACCAAAGCCAACCAAAAATGTCTTTGGATCCTTGTAAGGACATTTGTCTGATGTAGCAAACACACACTCCTATATACTGACTCACTGTGTTTCTCTGCGATGGTCAAACACTGAAGTTCAGCCTCAGGTCTGGTGGCATGCCGTCTTCACTACAGGGATCTCTCTATTCTGAGTGAAAACCTGATGATGAAGCTCATTTAAGTCATGAAGTGTTTATTATCCAAAATACATAGATTTCAATTCAAAGTTTTAAAAAATGCACGTGATAACTTCCTGTGGTAGCTGCTGGCTCTAAGAGCTGTCGTCACGTTGAAACACTTCACATGAACACATCATATCACAGTGCTGGTGTGTCCAGAATAACATCAGGATTCAGGAATCAAGGAAAAAAGACAAACCTTGATTAAGCCATTTGACGCTGCGTTATTATGTGTATTACTAAAATACAGAAAAGTACAAACATAGACAAAGGAGATGTAGTTGTTTCTCAGTGAGTGCTACATAAGATGTTTGGTCTGAGTGAGGTAAGTACGAGCCGCACATATCTTAAGGAACACTTTCCTGAATCCACTCACAGCTAAATGTGCAATCAGCTTCCCGCCCTCTCACAGCACCCAAATATAGGAAACACTCTAAATATCTCCCACAACAGTTCTTCTCTATAAATACGCCTCACTTTGCACATCTATAATCTCTTTCACACTCCTACTCCATCTATTCATGAGTCTATGCTTTTACCATGTATCTGTCTAACTGTCCCTTTACTGTATCTGTCCACTAGTCCATCCGTCAGGTAAAAAAACCCAGCAGAAGATGTACTTCCTGCCCCAGCTCAGGAAGTTCAACCTGTCTCAGGAGCTGCTGATCCAGCTCTACAGTCTGTTCTCTGCACATCCATCACTGTGTGGTTGGGGTGGGCCACCAAATGGGACAGGAACAAACTAGAATGGACAGTCAGGACTGGTGCCAGCGTGTCCTCCATTCAGGACACCTCCAGAGTCAGGAAGCATCACTGCAGACCCTCCACACCATGGACACAACCTGATCCAGCTTCTCCCCTCTGGGAGGCGCTACAGAGCACCGTACACCAACACAACCAGACACAACTACACACAACAACAGGTTCCACCCTCAGGCCGTCACTCTGATGAACACCTAATCAGTCACACTGTCAATAACCCTCTGACACTAAACATCCCCTGTACTTACAAACCATGTATTATAAACGTTATCGTTTAAATATACTGTAGTTTTAACATGTACATAAATATCATCATTGTCAAAAATAAACCAAATCATGCTGTATACAGTGTATTTACTCATATCCTCCTACCTCATGTGTAAAGCAACCTGTTACATTATTCATCCCATATTATTCCAGCACTCTTTGCACTACTGTTCTACTTACAGTTGTTTTTATATGTAGCCTAGACTCTCTGGCTGGACCGCCGAGTTCCAGCCCTACTAACACACATTGCACTGACGAACTGAGTGATGAAGTTATTTGATTGGTTGGCCGAGTGTTGGAGTTTCCTCATTGGCCGTGAGGAGGCAGCGAGTCCCACCAGACAGGGCCGTGGGAAGTCGGGGTGTGGAGGTTGCTGCAGCGCCCCCTGGCAGATGGTGGAGGACCTGCACATTCACAACTATACATAAAAAAAAATAAAAAAGGGTAATTTAATTTTTGTAGGTTATAGTCATATTCCAGTGATATTTACAGCACCCCTCACCCGAAACACGCTCCCACGGCTATGGCATAAAGTAGCCCAGAACTCAACTTTATGCAAATGAGGAGCAGCCAACGTGATGCCCCGTCTCTGGAATCGTGCCCCCACGCTACCAGAATGCATTGCTCACACAGACAATGAATGGGAAGCCTGGAAAGGACGGAGCCTGTGGACACGTACCATCACTGGATTTAACATTAAAGACATGACCACTGACTATTTGTGTAACAATTTAGCCACATATTCACAGACTGACCGTACACGGTCCAGACGTATACTCAGTTTGGACCGAGTATTGTTTATGTTTATTTATATATGTAAATAGAAGTTAAATATGTATGTTTCACTTCTGTTCAGCTTTGTTGTCCTTGTTTTTAACTGCATATCTATTTCTGTGCATGTACACTGAGAGGAGCCAGTTGCTGGTATGTGTTCACATATTTGGCCATTAAAGCTGATTGTGATTGTAAATGACGGTATTTCATTAGCCGGTTGTTACTGATGATACTCTGTCATTATGAGTGGCACAAGTTGTTAATAACATGTCAACAGCTGTCACATGTTACTGTAGTCACTGTCTACGTAGCTTGGAGGGAAATTGATGACAGCAGCATGTTGTGGTAGTGTGGTAAAGCTGAGTGTTGGCTGATGGATCCTGTAGACCACAGTAGCTCTGGGTTTGACTACAGTAAATGGTAAATGGACTTGCATTTATATAGCGCTTTTCTAGTCTTCCGACCACTCAAAGCTCTCTACACTACATGTCAGTATTCACCCATTCACACACACATTCATACACTGATGGCAGAGGCTGCTAAGGTGCCAACTTTGATCCCATCAGGATCTAATCTAAATACTCATTCACACAGCGATGGCTCAGCCTTCGGGAGCAATTTGGGGTTAAGTCTCAAAGACACATCGACATGTGACCCAGAGCAGCCGAAGATCGAACCACCGACCTTCCGATTGGCGGCTGACCTGCTCTACCCTCTGAGCCACAGCCGCCCCAGTAGTATGTGTGTGTTTAGTGTTTCTATCTAAAAATGTCACATTTCAGCAGGATTGAAAGTGCAGAACATATCTGTTCTAGCATTATTGCTTGGGGCAGATTAATAATCAATTATTAATTATTATCAAAATATGTATCCATATAATTAATAACTAGGGCTGCCAATCAAATAAAATAGTGAATCAGGATTAATCATAAATGTACCTTAAAGGGAGATTTGTCAAGTATTTAATCCTCTTATCAACATGGGAGTGGGCAAATATGCTGCTTTATGCAAATGTATGTATATATTTATTATTGTAAATCAGTTAACAACACAAAACAATGACAGATATTGTCCAGAAACCCTCACAGGTACTGCATTTAACATAAAACAATATGCTCCAATCATAACATGGTAAACTGCAGCCCAACAGGCAACAACAGCTGTCAGTGTGTCAGTGTGCTGACTTGACTATGACTTGCCCCAAACTGCATGTGATTATCATAAAGTGGGCATGTCTGTAAAGGGGAGACTCGTGGGTACCCATAGAACCCATTTACATTCACTGATCTGGAGGTCAGAGCAAGCTAGTATGACATGGTTGGTACCGATGGATCATTAGGTTTGCTAGTTGATACCAGTATCTTCAGTCTAATTTTTAAATCTGAAAATCACATCTTGCGTTAATGTGGTAAAGAAATTAGTGGTTATTATCGCGTTAACTTTGACAGCCCTACTAATAACTAAACATTTTGATTCATAAACATCTGAATTGGTGTAGAAGGTGGAGAGTGATGGCACTCAGCTTCATTTAAGTAACACAATTTAACTTTAGAATAAATTCAGGAGACCATCCTATTTTGAAAAAACTAGGAAAACTTGATATTTGATATTAATCCATCTCCGGGTTGCTACGGAGTTCTTTGGCATAGTGAACAGTAATTCAAGTTGTTTTATATTCACACACACAAATCAAATAAGCAGGTTATTTATAGATGAAATGTTTCTTTAACTAACTAGATAACTAAACTACTAACAGAAGATAAATGAATAAAGGACAAATCAATGAATAAACAGTGCAGTTTAAGGAATACATCAATGAACATTTATGACTAAGAATGAATCAAATGTGACATTCAGTGACGGATATGTATCAATTAAATTCATTGTTTGACATTTGTCAATTAAATGTAGTTAAGGTATTAATGCACCGTTAGTTGAGAGTTTAAAGGTCCCATATCATGCTCATTATCAGGTTCATACTTGTATTTTGTGTTTCTACTAGAACATGTTTACATGCTTTAATGTTCAAAAAAAACTTTATTTTCCTCATACTGTCTGCATGAATATGCCTGTATTTACCCTCTGTCTGAAACGCTCCGTTTTAGAGCATTTCGACAGAATTGCGAAGAAATTGCAACATAATTGCGTTGCTAGGCAACAGCTTGGGTCCATGTTTACTTCCTGTAAGCTGATATTATTCACATAAACTGCAACAGGAAATAAACTCGGACACATTTAGAATATTTACGTTTAAATCTGTGTAAAGGGTCTAAATATTATATATTTGTGACATCACAAATGGACAGAAATCTTGACAGCTTGTTTCAAATGCAGAGTTTCTGAATACGGGCTGTGTGTATTTCCCTGTGGATTGAGAGTTTCGATACTTTCACTGCATTTATATGGACTTGGACTTGGACTTATATAGCGCTTTTCTAGTCTTCCGACCACTCAAAGCTCTTTACACTACATGTCAGCATTCACACACTGATGTCAGAGGCTGCTAAGGTGCCAACTTTGCCCATCAGGATCTAATCTAAATACTCATTCACACACCGATGGCTATGCCTTCAGGAGCAATTTGGGGTTAAGTGTCTTGCTCAAGGACACATCGACATGTGACCAGGAGCAGCCGGGGATCGAACCACCGACCCTCCGATTGGTAGACAACCTGCTCTACCCTCTGAGCCACAGCTGCCCCTATATAGCTCCGATGTCGTTGTTTCCTCTGGGTGATCTTCTCCAGTGGGAACTAAAGTTTCACACCTTAGAGGCGTGAGTCCATGCACCGTGTCTGGAAGAATAAGAGTATCGGCCTACAAGCAGACAATCTACTAAGGCTACCAAAAAGTAGCCCGTTGACAATGTCCGTCTCCCTTGAGAGCACTGAAACCAGAACCTTACAGTAAATAACTTACTGTAACCAGTACAAGTGATAGATAGCTGCCTAGCTAGTTGTTACAGAATAACACAAGGAGGAAAATAGGGAAACGGGGAACTGTGGGTCTTAACTGTGGAGAGAAACACTATTTTAAACACCAAGACAGATAAAGACAGAGGAGATGTATAAAGAGAAGAGAGACAACACTGTTTCCAAACCAGTGTGTGGGCTCAGAGAGGTTGCAGACTCAGTGGGCTTTGTGCACACAGGAAGCAAAGCACTGTGGGAGTTTTTAATCCATCAATAGGTGCCTTTCCTTCAGGGTCTCTGGGAATTGAGCCAGCAACCCTCCAAGTCCTGGCAGCCCTGCCTCTGAAGGCATACTAGTCACTGTCTTCAGACACACAGACACACACACACACACACACACACACACACACACACACAGTATGCCCATGCATTCAAACACTCGTACTCAAACACCCACTGCCTCCAATGCTCTCATCTTCCTCTGCAGTAACACACATACACGCTCTATCTCCCTTCTATCTGGCATCACCAGTTTCCACGGAGACACTTTATGAATAATGATTTATTACAGGGGGGGAAAAGAAAATGAAGGGAATAGGCCTTGGATAAAGAATACATTTCTTGCCCTCAAAGGAATACATTTACCCGAGGCAGCACTCTGAGTCATCTGAGGAACAGTTGGAGGATTCAGCTCGCTCAGAGAGGATGGAACTGGGATACTTCTTCTATCCTGGATATGAAAATGAAGTATTGTTTTCTTAATCAGGGAGAAGAGAAGCAGTGGGAGACCATGAGCAACAAAAAGGGGAGCGACAAGACTGACTCTAAACGTTAAGAGGAAGAGACACTGATTGACACCTCAGATGAGACGAAGAAGCTCGGGGAAGAGATGGAATCACAAAGAGGAAAGAAACAAAGAGGAAACGAGAGATGAAGGGACTTTTAACACAACTTGTTTTCATCTTTCGTGACAGTTAATAATCAATGAAAGTCAAATAAATCTATTTGTTATGGCGATATGCAGCACCAAGAGACAGTGAGAGATCCATTTGAAACATTGAGCTTCAGTAATGTTACCTACAGTAAGTCCACACAGCTGTACTTAAACATCTCCATCAACTATGAGCTGCTGTGTCCGGGGCAACAGGCTCCATGGTGCTCTATAGACCACCAGAGACCTCATTTAGAACCTTTGCATATGCATAAAAAGAGATTGAAATATGCGTATGCCACTTTCTAAGCATAAATTGGGATTCAAAATGAAAAAACTTGATGAGTAAATGTGTGTTTATTGCCATCATAATACAAACAACTACACAGACATGCCACTTTTGTAATGAAAAGGAAGAGGTCATCTTGCCGACTCCTGCGTGTTTTGTTTGGAGGGTTTCACTCTCCACTGGCTTTTCCCTTCAGCAGAGTCTGGACAGTTGTGGACTTGAAGGCATTGGAACTGGGCCTTCTATTATTTACCTCACTTCCTGTCTGCAGATTTATTTCCCAACAGTGACCAATTTCCAATCTGTGACACTCTTAATGGTGTAGTTTCCACTGGGATCTCTGTCACCTTCTGAATCCTGAAGAAACATCACATAGTCTATATGTTGTTTCAGACGCTGATACACTGATCAGCCATAACATTCAGACCAATGACAGGTGAAGTGAGTAACATGGATTATCTGGTTACCATGGCACCTGGCAGTGGGGGGGATATATTAGACAGCAAGTGAACATTTTGAACTTTGAACTTTGTGTTGGAAGCAGAAAAAATGTGCCAGCGTAAGGATGTGAGCGACTTTGACAAGGGCCAGATAGTGCTGGCTAGAGGACTGGGTCAGAGCATCTCCAGAACTGCAGCTCTTGTGGGATGTTCCCGGTCTGCAGTGGTCAGGACCTACCAAAAGTGGTCCAAGGAAGGAGAACCAGTGAACCGGCAACAGGGTCAGACCCAAGGCTCATTGATGCACGTGGGGAGTGAAGGCTGGCCCGTGTTGTTCGATCCAAAAGAAGAGCTACTGGAGCTCAAACTGCTGAAAAAGTGAATGCTGGTTCTGATAGAAAGGTGTCAGAACACACAGTGCATCTCAGTTTGTTGCGTATGGGGCTTCGTAGCTGCACACCGGTCAGGGTGTCCCGTGCTGACCCGAGTCCACTGCCAAAAGTGCCTACAATGGGCACGTGAGCATCAGAACTGGACCACAGAGCAATGGAAGAAGGTGGCCCGGTCTGATGAATCACGTTTTCTTTTACATCATGTGGATGGCAATGAGTTGGAGGTGTTGACTCGGCCTCCAGATTCTCCAGATCTCAATCCAATGGAGCATCTGTGGGATGTGCTGGACTAAACAAGTCCGATCCACAGAGGCCCCACCTCGCAACTTCCAGGACTTAAAGGATCTGCTACTGACGGCTTGGTGCCAGATACCACAGCAGACCTTCAGAGGTCTAGTGGAGGCCAGGCCTCCATGGATCAGGAGGGGGACCTACTCAATATTAGGTGGTGCATTAAAAATACAGAAATTTGCATTGCATTTACAATTATTTCATGACATTAACATTAATATGGAAGCACTATTACTAATTTCATCATGATGTTATTTGTTAGTTTGCTATAAATCCGTCCATTATCTCTAACCGTTTATCCTTTGCAGGGCTGGGGCAGATTATTATAAATACAGACTCCTTTATTGATTGATTGATGAACCCTGACTTTATGATGTCCCCTGCATGCGACCACATCTACTCTCTTTGACTCCTCTCTACAGCACCTCATTAACTGATGTCATTCCATACTATGTATTCTATGCAAAGTGCTATACAGTAACCATAACGACTGAATAAATAACCAAAGAAAGAACCAGGAACAAGAAGTCAAACAACAGCAAGTCCAAAGACGAGGACAGCACAGTGCTGGAGAGTGATTTCTGTATAGAGCAGTCCTTTTCATCCCATACTCACAGTGCGTTTAATCTCTGATTTTAACAGAATTATTCAGAAACCTTTTCATCTGCGGAACAGCTTTGTGGCCGGGCGGCTGGTTGGAAACAGAGAGGGGACTTCTCTCCTGTCGTGCAGGCTGGCACACCTGTTCCCAACCAGGTTAATTAGCTCATGAGAGTTAAAGGGCACTTTCACACTGGCAGGAGTTTTTTGGTGGTTCATCAAAAAATATACTTACATGAGCACTTTTTCTGCCCGAATGAGTCACTCCAAGATGATTCACATTCAAACTTTCTGCATTTCATGTGTGCAGTCAGATCTCTCTGTCTGTACTCCCACAGGACAAGTTTATAAGAAAACAATGTCACAACGGTCTGTATACATTCATTCATTCATTTATTCAGTTTAAAGAACAAGAACAATATGTTAACATTATTAGTGGCAAGAATAATCAGACAATGGAAGATGTGAATGCTCCATATGAACTGTACTCAATGCTGCTGTTTTGATGTGTAGAGGAGGAGAAGGGGTCTCTGTTTTCTCATCAGCTCATACACATTCTTTGCCTTTCATGCTCATGTGGGTATGCCTGCCCATAGTATGTTGTTCTCCACTTTCTGTGCACACATCAGAACCAGGGCTGATATCATATTTCTGCTGAAATCATTATGTAAATGTAGGCTACCGCAGATTGGAGCACCAGTAAACAAGCGTAAAAGTGGACCGGAGGGAGTTGGGGAAGAGAAACAATCAAATTCAGGTTCAGACTAACAAACAGTATGAAAACAACCAAAAGTGCCCTCACTCAGTCGGTGCATTTCTATTCACTAAAGTAACCAGTTTACATTTGGCTTTCTGCAGAAATCAGATATCTTAAATGTCATCTGGGCCTACTGGAGAAACCTGGTTTCTGTAATTGAGGTAGGAGATTAGAGGAACCTGATTTCCCTGCTACAGTTCTCCCGGGCCATGTACACACATTAGACAGCATCCGTGACTTCAGGCCAAAACGTTACAAATCATTACACATAAGGATATATCCTTCCATTCAAAATATCTTAATTCAAAGTCCAACTAAAACTGAAACTCTTAACTTGTGTTAGCAGAGCAGCAGCTTCAGTCCTCTGTCTGTGTCTACACAGAGTGCATTAAGGCACACAGTATTCAAAGTATTGAGACAGACGCGAAGCTTCTGAATTGTCTTCGGGTGGTGTAAAGCACCATGAGAGCCGTGATGCAGCCTGTGTATCCAGCTGTCTGTGTGTTGAACATGGAGAGACTGGGCAACAGGTGGCTTTGCTGACATGTTACACGCTTGTTTCTTGAATGATTTATATTGTTTTAAACTTGTGAGATATGATGATATGAAAATGATAAACATACTACATGATCATACATCCATCAGTGTGTGGTTTGGATCAGCCTCCAACCAGGACAGGGACAGACTAGGAACGGGAAAAATTTGGAAGTGCAAAGTACAAAGTATAAAAAAATATACCAGATATAAAAATACAAGGAGATGAAAAAAAAAAAGTGAAAACTGAATATAGTGCAGAGTAACAGTTGTGATACACGACTATTAAAAAAAGTGAATATAGTGCAGAAGAGACTGTTAAAAATGAAGATGTATGGTGCAGGGTAACTCCAGTAGCTTAGTCTATGAAAGTGCACTGTGTGCATTATTATCTGTCCTACAGACCGTCCTCCTTTGTCCCCCCGCCCCCCTCCCTAGAGAGGTGTTGTACAGTTTGATGGTTCGGGGGGACAATGGATTTCCTGAGTCTGTCTGTGGAGCACTTGGGGAGCAGCAGCCTGCCGCTAAACGAGCTCCTCTGTTTGGTGATGACGGCGTGCAGAGGATGGCTGGCGTTGTCCAGTATGGCCAGCAGTCTGTTGAGTGTTCTTTCCTCTGCCACCGTCACCAGAGAGTCGAGCTCCATGCCGACCACGGAGCCGGCCCACCTGATCAGCTTGTCCAGTCTTGAGGTGTCCCTCTTAGTTGTGCTGCCCCCCCAGCACACCACAGCGTAGAAAAGGACGCTGGCGACCACAGATTGGTAGAACATCCGCAGGAGTTTTGTGCAGATGTTAAATGATCCCAGCCTCCTCAGGAAGTACAGTCTGCTTTGGCCCTTCCTGTAGAGGTGGTCAGTATTTATTGTCCAGTCCAGATGGTTGTCCAGCTGCAGCCCGAGGTACTTGTAGGTACCCACGACCTCCACCTCGTCCCCATCCATCTGGACTGGTCGTGGGGGTGGTCTAAACTTCCTGAAGTCTATGACCATCTCTTTGGTTTTTGAGGTGTTGAGCTGCAGGTGGTTGGAGTGACACCAGGCGACGAAGTCCCCCACCAAGCAAACTGCAATGGATCCTGAGCATGCTGCACCTGAGGTCTGAGGAGGTTGAGGATGAGCCGCTCCATGGTCTTCATCAGGTGTGATGTGAGTGCCACTGGCCTGAAGTCGTTGGGCTCGTTGGGCCGGTTCTTCTTAAGAACCGGAACAATGCAGTATGTTTTCCACAGCGTGGGCACCTTCCCCAGTTGCAGACTCAGGTTGAAGATGTGCTGCAGGGGTTCTCCCAGTTCAGCAGCACTGGCCTTCAAGAGTCGAGGACACACCTTGTCCGGGCCGGCTGCTTTCCTGGGGCGAAGCCTCCGCAGCTCACCCCTGACCTCGTCTGCAGTAATGTTGGAGGGTGGATGGGAGAAAGGGAGGGGAAGGGGGTGGTGAGAGCTGGACTGTGGAGGGGGGGAAGGAGTCAGAGGGAGTGTGGAGCTGGGGAGGAGAGAGGTAGAAGCGGCTTGAGGGAGGGGGGAGGCGGGAGGGGGAGGGGAAGAGTCAAACCGGTTGAAGAAGTTGTTCAGACTGTTCGCCCTCAATGTCAGGAACAATCCCTGTATACATATTATATACAGGTATACTGTATATATATATATATATATATATATATATATGTGTGTGTTTTATACTCCATTGAAATGCTTAATCCAATGATTACATGATGGAATTAAAAACAAACCCTGTGCCCAGAGAAACAGATGGAGCAGGACTGCCCCTGACTGCAGCCTGGGCTACTTAGCACTAGATATCATCTAGATAACATCAGACGCTCAGTTTGAAAGGCCTCCTACTTTTCCCTGTTTAAAAAAGGAAACTACACATCCTCCTTTCGGACAGAATGTTAAAAACCCTTGTCTCAGTACATGGTAATCATTTTATTCAGCTTTACTACAGATTGTTTTTTTTACCCCTGACCTAATAATTTAGCTTCCTGCTTTAGATGTGATGATCATGTGTCCCGTTTCTTGGCAGCAGCAGGCCCATAACCTGCTTTGGCACATTGCTGATTTTTACAGCCATGCCAATAAAGCATCTTTCAAGATGATTCAATTGGAATGAACTAAAAACAACCAAAAACACTGAAACTGAGGTGGAATGAAAGCTGTCCAAGTTCAAGTGCCAAACACAGAGGCTGATGGAATTCACTTCAGTACAGATTATAAAATCACTCTGATGTCTACAGCCCATCGCAGACGGCAGTAGAGTGAGCTAAACCACAACTGAGATACACAGAAACACACAGTACATACAGTCTGCCTGTATGGAGTCTATTCACTACGCCTACTCCAGTTTACCATCAGGACTGCAGGGCTAAGTTAATGTGAATGAACTGCCAATAAATTAGAGCTGACACTGTGTGATCTGTGTGGTTATACCACACACATCTCCAAGCAGAAGAGAGCCCCCTCTGCTACAGGATGCTACAGGATGGGATGTTAACTGACAAAACTAGTGTTGATCTGCAATCACACACATACTTCCTCCAAGAAGGAAATATCCAGTAGGCCTACTTAACCCTCATCCTACCAACATGAACATACATGGACTACCGACTGGGATCTCTGGGGACCCCAAGAATAAACTACTGTAAGAAACCAGGCAACAATGAGCATGGCTCACACCCCCCCGCTCACTGCTTGATCCTTACTAAAGTAGGGCCAAAGGGTTTGCCCTTTTGGAAAAATTTCAAAACTTCTGGGCACCCTGGACTTCTAACCCCAACTACGTTGTCGCGGGGGTATAACAACCATCATAGCAAAATATGAACTTATTTCTCCTCAAAACATTATTAGTTATATAATTAATGACATCTGAAGAAAAGACAATGGATTATTATTATTTTAGGAAAGCTACAGTTAAAGCTGAAGTAGGAGAGATTGGAGCAAATATGATAAAAAAAAGTTATTTTTATAAAACAGTCGCTATATCGTGACAGTAGTACATGAAACAGGTAACCTGAAAAAAATCATGTTCCTCCAGTGTCCTCTGGTGTCCTCCGGTGCTCCTAACGGCATCTGCAAGATTTCACAGACCGGAGGAAAACAAGCAGTAAGAGCTGATATGAGGTCTGCTGTCCATCTGCTGTCTATGAGAGCCGGCTGTCAATCACTCGTGAACTCAGATCAAACGGTCAAACTAGGCAGCGCTGATCAAATATGAATCAATATTCTGTTACTGTAATGTCTATTTCTCTCCTCAGATGTTCTCAGAATCATCTTGTAGTGCACGGTTTAGCTGTAAAATGAGAAAGTTTGTGACACCGTCACCATTTTTGAATCTGGTGAAGGAACGCCAAGTTCCGGTCACATAACCGGAGCACAGCCAATAGGAACGCTCTCTCTCTGAAATGACCTGTGATTGGTCAAAGTCTCCCGTCACGGGCTAGATGTTCTAAAGCCTGAAAACAGAGCCATGAGGAGGAACACTTGAATTACAATTTGCTGAAAGGTTATTATGGGATTTTTGCTCAATGATGTAAAAAATATGCTGCCTACTGAAGCTTTAATTTGCACATTGTGTATAATGAAAATAGACTGGGCAAATGAGGACACGTGTCTTGTTTTTGTCTACGTGTTTAATCACGGCTCTCGGTGTCTGATACCGACGCCCTTTAGGGTCAGTATGTGACACACTGGGCTTTCAAGTAACCTGATGATGGTGCTAGATGAAATTTCATGGCAACCCATCCAATAGTTGTCAAGACATTTGTATCAAAACAACAAATGTCAATGGTTGCGCTAGAGGAACAGTCTGGGAATCAACATTGTCTGCGGACAATAAATGTCTTTACAAAATGTAGTGCCGGTCAACGGTTAATGTTGAGATATAGTGAAATAAGTGGACAAAAGAAAACTTTCACCAGCTGATTATCAATGGGATTCATCCTCTGAGAAATATGGATACCTGCACATAATTCATGGCAATCCATCCAATAGTTGTTGAGACATTTCAGTAAAAAGTAAAACTGTCAACGTTGTGGTTGTGTTAGAGGAAAAGCTGATGGATTAAGTTAATAGGATCCATCCTGTTGGGACCATGATGTCTGACATTTCATGGCAATGAGATATTTCCTACTACCTGACCGACATTGCCATCACCCCCTCCCCCCCACACACACACACACAAAAAAAAGACATGAGAAAAGAAGCACACAAAGACCTTCTATCATACCATATCGGTCAAGATTTCATTTGTGGTTGATTTGGGGACACCTGTGATTACTGGTGGCAGGTCCCAGAGTTCCATTTGGGTTTCTCACCTCATGTTTTTTTAGTAAAGGAGACTAAATGAGGTAGTCAACATTCTCATCTGAGATGTTAATAATGAACTTGTGATCTAATGTCATCTGCTTTAAGACAAATGCACAAATGTAGTGACTATTACTGAAAAAATAGCAGGTAGGGAAACCCCACCAGGCCAGCTGAACATGCATTAGCTGGTGGAAAAATGCATAATTGAGATTACAAAGCAAAACACAGTAAGGAGCATGATGAGGCAGGAGGATGGGAAATTGGCAGCTAGGGCAGGTTTCACTGCCAGGTAAAGTCACTGTGCGAGACGGGTCCAGGAAACAGAGGGAAGGCAAACAGACAGACACACACACACACACACACACATTCAGCCATGTAGAAACTCTTACAGACAGCTGACAGTGACATGATATAGACAGGCTGAGGTGCAGCCTGGGTTTTCCTAACCCACAACAGGAGGGGGTTTGATTTGAAAGCTTCTATAGCTTCCTTGATTAATTAGAAGAGAAAAGTTATGCAACTGCCTGGCGACATGGTAGGAAAACACTCATAATTCTTGGAATAGTAAAGTCAGCAGCATCCTACCAGCAAAGGGCACAAGGGACATATGAGATGATGAGGTCTGATAGATAAGATGCGGCAAGCCCGTGTAATGATTTATACATGAGCAGAAGCACTCCAATGTGGCTTGCTTTGAGGGCACATAAGGGCATGTCAAAATGGGTGTCATTGTGTAGTTTATACTCAAATCTACCTGTGGCATTTGTAAAAGTTGAGTTTTATGAATGGAGTGAAACGACAACCTAACCATAATCTTTCTTAAAGACAAGCTCCGCTGTGTTCACAAGGTGCTGTGTTTGACTCATGGAAGCTGCTTGTGATGTGTAGAAATACCCTCATGGTGTGTGGAAATACCCTCATGGTGTGTAGACATATCCTCATGGTGTGTAGACATATCCTCATGGTGTGTAGAAATACCCTCATGGTGTGTAGACATATCCTCATGGTGTGTAGAAATGTCCTCATGGTGTGTAGAAATATCCTCATGGTGTGTAGACATATCCTCATGGTGTGTAGACATATCCTCATGGTGTGTAGAAATACCCTCATGGTGTGTAGACATATCCTCATGGTGTGTAGAAATGTCCTCATGGTGTGTAGACATACCCTCATGGTGTGAGGTAAAGAGACATTTATTTTCCAGCATGTACAGTACATCCACACCAGATAATACAGCTACACAATTTAAATATTTTCCGTGAGTAAAACCTTCAGCAGGCAGAATCATTTTGGCATCATTGGGCAAAAATTCCATAATAACCTTTCAGCATATTGTAATTCAAGTGTTCTGAGAGATAACTAGACTTCTGCTCCTCCTCATGGCTCTGTTTTCAGGCTTTAGAACATCTAGCCCGTGCCGGGAGACTTTGACCAATCACAGGTCATTTCAGAGCGAGAAAGTGTTCCTATTGGCTGTTCATTCAACGGAGGCAGCTGTCAATCACTCGCAAACTCCGATCAAACGGTCAAACCAGGCAGCGCTCCAGCCAGCAGCGTGACATTGTGATCGGCCCCGGTGCAAATGTTGTTTCTTGGGCCTTCCATCACCCCAAACACGAGTGCACACACACAGACACTCAACTCAGACAACTGTAAAGCAGACAATGTTACATATATGTTACACACATATCACCATAGTGAGGCTCACAAAGCATCTCCCATCCTGCATACCAGTCTGATCACCACCACGGACAGCAGCTGAAGCAACAAATTTATCAACGCTAATCTAACAGCCTGAACTGGATTCAAAGCACCACCACAGCCTGATTACTCCAACTAACAAACATCTGGAATAGCTTTAGCCAGCCTACAGTACACTAACAAATGAACACAAAGGTAGCTTACACTGTAGGCTATGTCAATAAGCATACAGTAAGAATGAAAGGATGACGGCACCTCATCACATACTTGCATTTATAGATTGTATCATTCATCATCAATGGCACAGTGGCCTAATGTTATCACAGACACAGATAACAGGAAATTGGCATTTTCCAACATAACAATTATTACTATAGATTTAAATCCTTGATCCCTATAAACAACTGTACTCACACGTTAGAAGTTCATCCTACGGGCCTTGTACTCAGCAAAGTCATTAACAACACTGCTCAAGTCCAAACTCCTGGTCCTGCCATTCTCTATTGAGAATAAAGCCAATCCATTCAGTCTTTCTTGTCCCATGCTGCTCCTTAGATAACATTTAATCAACCAGAGCTTGGAGAATGAGCGCTCTGTGGTCGCAACCGTGACAGGTATGGTGAGGTACAGTATAACAACAATGCTGTGCAAACCTCACTAAACGTGCGGTCCACAATGAGCATTTTGGCCAGGTTTTTCTATTTCTGCCTTGAGGCAGGCTCTGAATGTTAGGAGTTGGTTGTGGGGAACTGAAGGATAAATCCCTGCTGTAGTGGTCTGCGAGGCGCTGGGCGTACTGGTAAACTGTGTCAGCCAGCCAGGGTGGATAGCCTGGAAAAGTGTGTTAGTTTCACACACAGAAGTGAACCTCTGTGAAAGCTTGCCGATAATGATGTCCAGACGGGCGTTAAAGACATTAATTCTGAAGTGGCTCTCGCCATCACTAAGTCTTTCATCTTCACAAAGTTCATCGAAGTGGCGTTTCACTTTTCTTTTGCGTATGTCGATGAACTCGCTCTGTCCTCCCCAAGATTTTGAGCGGTGTGCTTGACCTGGTCAAAGTCATGTCTGTATGCAGATAGGTCCTAGATTGTGTCTTGGAGGAGACCGACAGCTTTTTGGATGGATGTCTACATCTTTTGCCTGCAACATCTTTGATGCTACATTAACGTTTTCCAGTATTTTTGTTTGTTGTTCGTTTGTTGTAAGAATTTTTCCATTTGTTTTTTTAGGGTTGTAGCTTTATCCCGTTCCTCGCTCTTTTCGCTGATGAGTAGAAACTGTATAGAAAGGATTTTAACCGTTTAAGAAAGATCTCCATAAAGTTTGTTGTGGATATTCATGGTCACCAGATCTATTGATTTTGATAAACCCTGACCTCTCCTCCAGAGAGCCACCAGCTACCTTCAGGGCATTGTTTTAGCCACGTCTTTGTACAAAACTTCATAGCAATCCATCCAATAGTTGTTGAGTCTGGACCAGACATTCATGGTCCCTAGATCATTCATTCTAATGATGTTTTTGATCCCCTGACTTTTCACCTAGCGCCATCATCGGGTCAAATCTGTTTGCCCAATTCTTTGGTTTATGTCCAAATACCTGCAAAACTATTGAAATTCTCATCAGCCTCTGCTGCATTTTGAGCTAATTAGCAAATGTTAGCATGGTAACACGCTTATCTAGAATAGTGAACAGGGTAAATGGGTCTTTAATATCAGCATCAGGGAGGCACCGATACCGATACCAGTATCAGGTATCAGGTCCGATACTGTGCTCATGTACTCGTACTCGCAAAACGGCTCCGATACAACGGCACCGATACCACTTTACAGTGGTGCGCCCGACCCCGCTGGGCCGGGATACCACCTCAGCCGGCGCGTGCCGGCCCTCACTTTCATTGCGCCACGGGGTTTTGCTTGCACGTGCATTAGACTCCTCGGTCCGTGTTTCAAGACGGGTCGGGTGGGTTGCCGACATCGCCGCAGACCCCTGGCGCCTTTTACGTGGGCCGATCCCAGATCTGGCGGCACGACGCGGTCGGGGCGCACTGAGGACAGTCCGCCTCGGTCGACAGTCGCACCGGAAGCAGGGGGCCACCCCCGGCGGGGAGAGAGGGCGCAGCGAGCCCTTTGTCCACTGTGCAGCGAGGTCCGGGCGGGGAGCGCTGTAAAGCTGCGGCCGCGAGCCACCGTCGCCCCGAGCCTTTCCCAAGCCGACCTAGAGCTGGTCGCGGCGCACCGCCTCGTATGCGGGACTCCCCAGCCTGCCGTGTGTCGCTCACACCCTCCAGCTGGCTGTTAACGAGGGTCTTTTGGCTCAGAGAAGTACTCGTATCGGTACTCAGTATCGGCGAGTACCCGAATGTAAGTACTTTACTTGTACTCGATCTGAAAAAAAAGTGATATCGGTGCATCCCTAATCAGCATGTTTGCATTGTCAGTGTGAGCATGGCTGTAGACTCTTATGTCAGGTTCACATAGGGAACTATGTTAATCGTCCTGCGAGCTGAAGCCTGGCTGTTCACATCAGGAGCACATTTCTCTGCATCGGTCAACAAGCGATTCTTCTCCTCTGCTGTTTACTATAGAGTGTGTGTGTGTAGTGTGTCTGTTTGTCTCTCTCGCTCTCTGTTTAGACAGCACTTTCACAGCCTATATGAACCTGCTGTTAGGCTTGTTCACCTCTGCACAAAAAAAAATTCTAAATGTAACTTGCAGGCAGACCACTGTCAGGACAAACCTTCCAAGGCTTTAAGAATAAGAATATCCTGCATGCTATCTGGGCGGCACGGTGGTGCAGTGGTTACTGTCACCTCACAGCAAGAGGGTCGCAGGTTCAAACCCGGCTTGGGGCCCTTCTCTGTGGAGTTAGCATGTTCTCCCTGTGTTAGCGTTACGTTAGCCCACAGTCCAAAGACATGCAGGTTAGGTTCATTGTTGACTCTAAATGTCCCGTAGGTGTGAATGTGAGTGTGAATAGTTGTCTGTCTCTATGTGTCAGCCCTGTGATAGTCTGGAGACCTGTCCAGGGTGTACCCCCCCGCCTTCACCCAATGTCAGCTCCAGCCCCCCCGCGACCCTGAATAGCATAAGTGGTTACGGATAATGAATGAATGAGTAAATGTATTAACCCCCTAGTCCCAGTCCTCTGCAAAGCAATCTATATGAGGTTTAAGGGGATCAGTGATTTAGAGATACATGTGTTTTAGCATGTGTTCAATAATCCCACTTCATTTGTTATGTTTTTTAATTCATAAGCAATTCAGATATTCAGATAGTTTGGCAGTTGTTACATAAAACTCTCTGCACACAAGCAGAAAGAGAAAGAAAGGCAGAGCAAGGGAAGAGAGGATAAGTGAGTGATGTTTAGCAAAGGAATCTTTAGATTAACCTGCTCGTGATCATCAGACATCCACACTGGAAATAAGTTCACTACAGAGCTGCATTTAGCCTGAGGAGTCTGAGACAACAATACAAACTACCTGGGTTTATTAGCAGAATAATAGAGCTCAGTTTTAACCTGGAAGACAGATGTAGCCACAGGGTGTGTGTGTGTGTGTGTGTGTGTGTGTGTGTGTGTCTCTGGGTTGTGCATAAGTGTGTCTGTGTGCAGCTAATTAGGATCTGTCATTCAGCCGACTAGTCACTTGACTTTAACTGTAATTATAGTTCTTTTCCAAGTCTTCACCCCTATGTCACAAGCATGCACGCACGCACGCACACATGCACGCACGCACACACACACACACACACACACACACACATTGTTAGTGCTTGGTTGCTGGGTGCATTTCTTGACATTGCTCGCCTCAGGCCTGAGATGATCCATAACCATTAATGTTGAATCCTAATCTGAATATCTAAACCTGACTATAGCCCTGCTTAACTGTCAAACTCATTTAAAGCAAACTTTGGAAAAAGCATGAAAGAAACCGATAACACACAGTAGGCTAAACACTGTGTGGACACTATATAGCGTGTTTGTTAGTTTTAGCCAACAAAAACTAAAGACATTGACAGTGACATTTTGTCTCTTTATTGCAATGCATTTTTAATTTATATGTCTTCTGAGAATTATGAAGCTACTGTGATGATGTTTGCTGTGTAGCCTACAGTTAGAGGTGACAGTTAGAGGTGACAGTTAGAGGTGACAGTTAGAGGTTACAGTTAGAGGTGACAGTTAGAGGTGACAGTTAGAGGTTACAGTTAGAGGTTACAGTTAGAGGTGACAGTTAGAGGTTACAGTTAGAGGTGACAGTTAGAGGTGACAGTTAGAGGTGACAGTTAGAGGTTACAGTTAGAGGTGACAGTTAGAGGTTACAGTTAGAGGTTACAGTTAGAGGTGACAGTTAGAGGTTACAGTTAGAGGTGACAGTTAGAGGTTACAGTTACAGGTTACAGTTAGAGGTGACAGTTAGAGGTTACAGTTAGAGGTGACAGTTACAGGTTACAGTTAGAGGTGACAGTTAGAGGTGAACTTTAGTGAAAAAGTCCCTGTTCACACACAGTGTACATGTCAGTCATGTCACTCTGCTCTGCAGTAAAACAACGGACTGACTCCTCAGTAAATCCAGTTATCATAAACTCGGAAGTGCTCTCTCTCTGTTGATCCTGCTCATATAGCATAAGCATTAGCACCAGGTCTCTCCACTGCAGAGCAGCTGATCACTGCGAAGCTTCAGTTGGACAACATAGTGATATTTCTTCAGCCAACATCGAAGAAGATTTAGATGGTTGACCGTCGACATAGGACTCAGCCTACTAATTATTTCTGATAGGAACACAAGAGATACCCGACTGAAATGAATTTAATGTTACATCCACACCCTTCATAATATTACACCAGTTTACCTTTCTGTCAGTGTGCTGCCTTCATGTTGTGTGGAGTTTGTCCCAGCAGTTTTGTTGCTACTTCTCGTCTAACTCTCAGTGGATTGTAAATTAATTTAGTCCATAAATCAGTGTCTTCCAAGAATTGGTAACGTTAGATAACATTAGTGACAGAGACGGAACGTTACTGAATGCAAGATGCTTCTTATTAACTGTAGTGCAACAGGTCAAACAGCTAAATCAACTGCTGACTAAGAGATATTTGGAGCATGCAGGTCATTGAATAAGAATTTGTATTAAAACAGTAATTTGTTCATTTGTCCATTATTGTTAAGTTTTTAGTTGTTGACGAAAAATGTATTATTTTTTATCACAGTTCTCATTTTTAAATGTCAGTTGTTACAAGCACAGTGACTGTTCAGAGCGGGCCCGTTGCTCGGTCCCCGGATGTGCTGCTTGCAGCATTGACGAGAACCGTATATATCAGCACAAAGAGTTAATTTGTGTGAAATGTTAAGAATGTATGGTAGTATATAATCAGTATGTATGGTAGTATATAACATTTTTGATTGTTTGAAGAAATATTAAGCCCTTTGAATGAGCTAATAAAATGTTTTACCTTTTCTAAAGGGGACAGTGGACAAAGGAAGACCACTCTGTTGTCCCTAGGATACACTGCAAAAATGAATAGGTCTTCATCAAACGGTGGGAAAAATGTATACATTGTCCCTCTTCAAGAAAAAAAACTGATACCACCCCACTTTCATATGATGCTTCAGAGTTTGAAAAAAGGCCAAAAGAAAAGATGCGTGACCTGTGGCCAGTTGATTCTTATTTAAGGCAAATTACACATACTGATGTCACAGACATCATTATTGTTTATTCTTTGGTTCATACAGTATACCACTGTAGCACCATAAAGTTCAGGTTTGTTTATTTCTATACTCCTTTATAACCGCTTGGCCCTCAGGACTCCTGTCCAATTTGTGGAAAGCAGTTTCCTGTAGAGATTGTTGTCTACCTCGCAACTTCATGAAGGGAAAGGTATTGCAGACATGCTTTCAGGAATAACAATAGCGCATGGGAATCATCACAAAAAGATAAAGTCCACTCATTATTACAATTGTAAATTTAATTTGATTTAAAGTCATCCTTACACAGCTCTAATTCAAGAGTCAGGACTGTAAACTGCTAATTGTTTAATATCTACTGACTGGAAGTATACCTTACTGGATACTGGCTACCCGGCCACCAGAGGACACCCCACTGTACAGACCTGTCCAAAGTATTCATTTATTTATCTATTCAGAAAAAGTTAACTCTCAATACAATCCGTCGTCACTGTGCAAGATAGTTAAAATGATATTACTTTTACAATAAATGCCCTAATTTAGTAATACAATCTTAAATCCCAATTCTGCAAAGTAGACATCACAGAATGAGTCAGCCTGGTCCTCATTTCTTATAGACTCCTAGTAGTTGAGTTCACATAGTCCACATGGTACAAGTGTGGACCATGTAGACTCAATGTTGAGTCTCTGAGTCTATGTGGTCTACATTTGCTCATGCGGACTGTATTGACCGAAGTGCATTGAGTGCACAAGGAATGCGGACCACTTTGATTCAGACATCTTGTTACAGCTAGTGCGTCAGTTAAAATCATGGATTGTGGCTTTAAAGAAGCATAGTGGATCCACAGCTGGCAGCAGATCAATACAGAAGGAGATGGATGCGGAACAAAGAAGATGAGCCAACCCTCGATATTAAAATAGACATGGGAGAAGATGTAGCGGAGCAAGAGGGCAGAATCCTCAACTTTTACAAGGCTCCCAACATTGACCTGGCCAGATCATCCACAACAGGCTCCGATTGTTTTTACACCGTAAATCCAAATTCACTCACTCAACTTAAAAATTCATTGGAAACTGTTTCCACACAAAAGTTTTAGTTTAGTGCTGTACAGTAACATGAAAGTTATGAGTACAACAGACACAAGTCACATGACCCTTCTCTGCAATTTATGTCAGTTCAACAAACCTTTTTTTTTAAATCACAAAACTAAATAATCTGTTTAATGAGCATTTGGTTCTATGTCATATATACAGTATAATATATGTAATATATTTGTAGTAAGACATATATATTATCTGTTAATATGACATAGATTTGTTGCTGAATGTTTATTTTTATGTTTAATAAACACAAACAAAATGTATCACAACTTAGTCATTTTATGTACAAACAACAATTATAAATGTATATTGTAATTTTAAAGTCAAATTAACATTTGTCATTATTCAGCTAAATCCCAATTCGATCACTCTACTCAAAGATTTATTGGAGACAGCTTGTACACAAAACAGTAACATGAAAGTTATGAGTACACCTGACACAAAATGAATGCGTCACATGACGCTTGATTGAGTGGAGACTTCTGGCAATACTAATTAAAGTCAATTAACAGTATTTTCTTAGTGCAATTAACGGAAATCTTTTAAAATATAGTGACACATTTCTAATTGTAATTGAACTATATATTTGATGTTGAAACCTATATATTTTCTTTTACAAAAAATCTCTCGTGTTCATAAAACATAAAATATTTTAGGTTTGAAAACATAATTAACATTAGGACCACCTGGCTCTTTACACAGAGACTGCCCTCATGAACAGCGCGTGGCGGCTGCACGATTGACGGGTCGGGTGTTCACACCAGCTGTGTTTCCGCTGCGTTTCTGCTGCTGCTGCTGCTGCTGTCAGTCCTTTCTTTTAACATAGAGTTTGCCTTTCATAATGGCCATTTAATTGCATTATAAATGTCATTTATATTTATTGTAGACAGATAAAGATGAAGAAATGTGTGTTAATTTGTAAATAATAGTACTAATCCACAATTAAAACACCGTACTATATTAATTCATGGAGCTCTCCAAGTCACTGCATGTTCTACAACACTGTCCTGCAAATATTTCAGAATAAAAGTCTTGTGTTAACAAATGAAGGAATTCTGTCCACAGAAAAAAATGCATGAGGGCTTTTCTTTTTAAATGAGAGCAGGAAGTGTTGATTTTAAAATAAGTCTTTACTTTTTTTCATATCCGTAGCATTTTCTACGGATAGAAATCGAAACTTATCATATGCTGATA
This sequence comes from Hozukius guyotensis, assembly GCA_916700995.1. Taxonomy (NCBI): domain Eukaryota; kingdom Metazoa; phylum Chordata; class Actinopteri; order Perciformes; family Sebastidae; genus Hozukius; species Hozukius guyotensis. Next base: position 29,783 of record CAKALU010040004.1, read on the forward strand.
TGCTGATCATATGCTGATATGATGCTGATATGATGTTAATATACAGTCCATAGATCATTTTCACTGTCTGTTGTTGCTGTGAACCGCGCGGCCCGTGTCAAAAATAGGCGAAACCTCGAATCTCTAGAAGAGACGCAGCTGACACGCAGCCGAGATGTGAGTCTCACGCGGGCAGTGTGGCTGCTCTATCCTGTTAACACGGACACCGAAAAAAAAACAAACAGGTAACGCAGCCGCCACGCACCACCTGCCAATCATGATGTCTCACCCCCTTTTTATAGCATCAAATAATTAATTAAAACCAAGCTTATCAGAAACACTTGAAGATACATCAGCGTCATAAGAACTATACAAAATGACAGAACCCATCTTTGGGAAACATGTATGTGACGCGTACTTTGACAATGTTTCATTGAACAAGAAAGTGACTACTTATCATGTGAACATAAAAACATTGAGTACACATTTTACAACCATTTTTTTTTAAAGTTTATTAACTATCAAAATGTATGCTAAGTGCACAATGTATATGTTGTCATTTGGCCTTGAGCTCATTAGGTTATATCGGCTTTATACATTTTAGTACAATTAATTCAAAAATCAAAAACTGTTAGCATAAAAAAAAAGGTCAAACTCCCAAGGGTTGAGTGTTTGTGTCAAGTGAACATAAAGTTATTTATGTCATTTTGACAGTCCTGAACATTTGTGTAGACTTTACAATAACATTGTATGTCATGGATTGATTGGGGTTTACAGTCTATCACCGCCTGATCCCTTCCACCTCCCAAGTGTGAAGAATGAGATGTTTACCATGGCGGGGAGAATGATAGACCATTCTTTCCTTCATGACAGGTGTTAGCCCAGCAGTTCTTCATGTGCTGTCAGAAGCACCCCAGACAGCCACCATCACCCTTGAAGATGTGGCGGACACAGACATCAGGGAGACAATACAGTAAGACCGGTAAATACAGAGAAGAACAATGCAATCCTTCAGTGACAGTTTCCATTGTTAAATCTCTGTACTCCTGCACATTGTTTTTAAATGAAGCTATGGCAGATGTGAAAAGGCATGTTGTCAGCTTTAATTTTAGGGTATTTACATCCATAACAGGTGAACTGTGTAGGAATCATCATTTTATACAAAGTCCACACGTTATATCTGACTTATTGACCTACTGAATTGATACGACAATTTAATGGAATCTTAAATGACGCCATCATATTTAGGACTTGGTAGCAAATGCTTTGCATTTAAGTACTGCCTGAAGTTTGCGTCCCGTAGACATGACCACTTGCTTGTTATCTTCCCTGGTGATGCACTGCTAGCCACGTATTGCAGCCATCTTCAGTTCCTGCTTGTTTCTTGAGCTTGTGTTTGAGGGAGAGAGAAAAAGCTATCCAAGTTTGCAACTCCTAAAGCATTTGCAGTTGCAGTTGCTCAGTTGTTTTGCCCCAATTATACCTTCCTAGACCCGGCCCCACCACTCCACTGCATAGACAGGAGCAGAGTGCAGCGGTCTAGCCGGCTAGTCGCACATGCAAGCAGGCAGTCACTAGTAAGGAGCTAGCTACGTAACAAGTTATGAAGAGTCACATAAACAAATGAGATTAAAACATGTCATATATATACATACTGTGATATAGATGTCTGAGCTCCTCACCCTATCTCTATGGCTGAGCCCAGCCACCCTACGGAGGGAGCTCATATTGGCCACTGGTATCTCATTCTTTCAGTCACTACCCAAAGCTCATGACCAAAGGTGAGGCTTGGAATGTTGATGAACCGGTAAATTGAGAGCTTTGCCTTCCGGTTCAGCTCCCTCTTCACCACAATGTTCCAGTACAGTGCCTACATAACTGACCTGAACCGCCTGTCCATCTCCCGCTCCATTTTACCCTCACTCGTGAACAAGACCCCGAGATACTTGAACTCCCTCGCTTGGGGCAAAGACTTACTCCCCACCCGGAGGGCGCAGTCCACCAGTTTCCGGCAGAGAACCATGGCCTCAGACTTGGAAGCGCTGACTCTCATCCCGACCGCTTCACTCGGCTACAAACCGTCCCAGTGCTGCTGAAGGTCACTGTCTGATGAAGCCAACAGAACCACATCATCAGCAAAGAGCAGATACGCAGCCCTGAGGTCCCTGAACCGGACACTCTCCTCCCCCCCGGCTGTGCCTTGAGATCCTGTCCATGAAAATCACAAACAGGATCGGTGACAAGGGACAGCCCTGGCGGAGGCCAACACCCACTGGAAACGTGTTTGACTTTGTGCCGAGTATACGGACGCAGCTCTCACTTTGGTTTTACAAGGACCGGGTGGCTCGTAACAACGACCCCGGTACCCTGTATACCCCCAGTACCCCACACAGGATTCCCCAGAGGAAACGGTCATAAACCTTTTCCAAGACCACAAAACACATGTAGACTGGATGGGCAAACTCCCATGATCCCTCCAACAGCCCTGTGAGGATAAAGAGCTGGTCCACTGTTCCAAGGCCAGGACGGAATCCACATTGCTCTTCCTGGATCGGAAGTTCGACTATCGGTCGGAGTCTCCTTTCCTGCACCCTAGAATAAACTTTCCCGGAGAGGCTGAGCAGTGTGACACTCTGATAATTGGAGCACAACCTCCGCTCCCCCTTTTTAAAAATGGGAACCACCACCCCGGTCTGCCATTCCACAGGTACTGTCCCCGACCTCCATGCAACACCGAAGAGGCGTGTCAGCCAAGACAGCCCAACAATGTCCAGAGCCTTCAGCATCTCAGAGCGAATCTCATCCACCCCTGGCACCTTACCGCTGAGGAGCTTTTGACTACCACAGTGACCTCTGCCAAGGATATGGACAAGCCTTCCCCCGAGTCTTCAAACTCTGCCTCCTCCACGGAGGACATGTTGGTCAGGTTCAGAGTTCCTCAAAGTGCTCTTTCCACCACTCAACAATATCCCCAGTCCGGGTCCGCAGTTCTCCTCCCCTGCTGAACACAGCCCGAGCCAAGCCCTGCTTTCCTGCTTTATATAAATTTATATATAGAAATAAGTTAACAGCTATCACTTTCAGTGGGTGGCCACTGTTGTTGGGCCAAACAAAGCTAAGATTAGCTCATTTTGAATGAGCTAACATTCTTCCCCGCTATTGCATATATGTTGTAGACACAAACCTCTGTTTTGATACAAATCAACACTAACTGTGGCATTAAATAGCAGATTGTACATTTATGAGCACATTTGCATACAGTAATCACTTGCACCGACATATTCATTTCTGCAAAAATTCACAGACAGACTGTTACCACTTTGACTGTGTACACAGGACAGTCCTAAAACCAAATGTTTGCTCTGCAGCTTCCATTATATTAGTAGGATAAAACAAACCTACCACTGAGTGTTCTAATGTCAACCTGGCCTTCATTTTGTAACATTCTTCTCATTCTGCTTTCTTTTCAGCCTGGAAAGGAGAGCCTGTGTATATATTTGCTCTGACAGAATTTTATGCATTTCCTCTCTATGAAAACAGTAGTTTATAGTGGGAATTTAAATGAAAATGATTGGAAACTTTGAGAATTTGAATAAAACTTGAGTATTTAGGAAGTGAAAAAGGTCTCCCCAAATTTTTGACAAATGATGAATGGATGAATGGAGGTCATAAAACCTTCTCCTATCAAAGCCAGTTCAATTACTTCTGTTATTCTGAAAAATGTGAAGATCCATTCCAGATAAGAAAGCATTACAGTAGTCTAGCCTGCTGGATAAAGTCTCTTCTGATATATATTTGAGATGATAAAAAGACGATTTGGTGACATACCCCACATGAGCACTAAAGTTGAGTTCTGAGTCAAAGACGACACCAAGTGTTCTTGCCTTCTGGTAAATCTTAGATCTAGATAGGGTTGGGCGTTATTGAAATTTCCCTACTGACGATATTGCCTTGAGGAGAAAGACGATATACAATAATATCGTCCAAAAAAAGCTGAAGAGAGACGCACATAGATATAAATATATATGGACTGGAGACACATACATTGCAATACATAAGTGGCCACATTGTATAGACAGTTAGCGCTATTTTACACAATGACATACTGAGATCAATAACTCAGATCAATCAGCTGGTGACCAGTAACTGTCCTCGTACAGTCTCACCACCGTTATAGTTTGTTACTTTTGATTGAAGGCTGATTGCTCACCGTGGGAGGAGTTTTACTCCGGCTGCTCTCTGTGGAGGGAGTCGGTGGAAGACTAGTGTATTCTGGATGGTGAGTTTTAAGATCAGAGAGGAGATTTGTGGCGTTTTCATCTTTAATCCCGACTTGTGTATCACACAGTTTACACATTACTTAATTCGTTCACGTTCTCCAGCTCTCCTTTTTCGTTTGGTTGAAAACCAAAGAATCGCCAACGACCCGCCTTCTCCCCCTCAAACAGGCGTGCAGGAGACCAGAGAGAAAGACGGTGTGTGTTCAGTTTTCAATACTTTTGTAGCTTCTAACTAAATCCTCAACTTCACTGTTTGTACTTTCACATATCTGCTTTATTTTACCGTTTCACTTTTCAGCTGCATAGTAATGTAGGCTATGGAAAGATCCTACAAGACACGGGGACTTGGCTTGTGTCTTGAGGAGTTGTAGCATTAATTCACTGACAGCCTGAACTGTACACACTGCTACGCTCACAGCTAGTTCAGGCTGACTTCCTCTCACCGTCACTCTGTCACACACACATGCTCTCTCCCTCTCTCTCTCTCTCTCTGTCTGTCTCTCTCTTGACCGCAAACAACGACACTCGCTAACGTTAAGTACACATCCTACGCACAGTTATTCCTTAAAGGAGTTTGCTACTTGTATATCACATTTTAGTTTAAAAAACATCTTAAAATAATTCCCCGATGCTTTGCCCCAGCGGGGAGTCATCTCAGGCCCGCCGGGCTTGCAATATACTGGTGGAATTCCTGTATTCAACATAATTGAATATTGTTCTGTTATTATGGACACGTGAGGACCATTATCGTTACGATAATCTCGTTATATCACCCAAGCCTAGCATCCTATTTTGAGGCCTGTTTCTCCCTCTGAGCCTTGGGACCAATAAATAATATTTCAGTTCAGTCGAGCTGTCAAAAGTTTCATGTCATCCATTTGCTGATATCTACTGTAAATTACATCTAAAAGAGCATACATTGGTCCTGTGTCATCAGGAGACATGGTCACACTATATATATATATATATATATACTATATACAGACTAAAAAGTAATGGCTCTAAAACTGATCCTTGGGGAAGCTTTATTTTAAAGTATTTTCAGTAATAATCAACGATTGGATCAAGGTTAAATGTTCAGTAGGTAACTTGTATAAAAACGTTTTATAATATTGGCTCAAACTGTCACTATATCCTGACATTACGGCTGGAGCAAACTTTGTCATTTTACAGCTAAACAGTACACTAAAATATGTTTCTGTAAACATCTGAGGAGAGAAATAGGCATTACAGAATCTTGATCCATAAACCTTTAACAAACGTAGTCTTAAATATTTTATAAATATTGTACGGCTGACTCTTGTATTCACAATAAATGAAGTTGGTGGATATGTGATAGTGTACTGTTCTCACTTAAACCACTTGCCTCAGGAAGATAAAGCAACCACTGCAGCTCTGGGTATTTCTCAGCAAGTGAATTCTTCAAACGCAGACAGAAAGAATAGGGAAACATTGGCTGGGTTCAGCGTCAGAGCCTGCAGGTAACAAACCTGGCAACTGGCTGCAACAGTGACTATGTCATCTAATAGGAGCAAGGAGGGCTGCTTCATCACTTTCTCAAGCAGAACTCTGACTGTCCCTGAGTTGATGCACACTAATCGTGGTTTGGATGCAATGGGCTGGAATGTTTAATGACAATGTCCTTGTGCATGTAATGGAGTGAGATACCTGCAGCCTGCACTGGCTTCTAACTAGATGTGACCGTCAGCCTAGCAGCCATAATATTTGTGTGCACATTAGAGGTTTAACAGAGAAACATAAACTTATGACTTACACACAATCATGTTGTCACACAAACTGCCAAATCCAAAACTGACATGTTTTAAATGTGTGATTAATGTTGTGTGTTTTATAAAGTGTCTTTGAGTTTCTTGAAAAGCACTATATTAATAAAATGTATTATTATTATTATTATTATTATTATTATTATACATCATATTGTACAACTACAACATTCATTTGTTTATCCTCTGCACTATATGGGAGGATGTAGAGGTGATGAAAGATTGATAGCATGCATCTGAGAGTAGCAGTAGTAGAAATACTACAGGCTGCAGAGATTGAGAAGAACAACGTCCAGCTACAGAGGCTCCAGATGCAGCAGAGTGGGAGAACTGTGATCTTGTATTGTTGTGCTGTCTTATTTGGCCTTGTTTGTGAAGCACTTTGTAATGGTGGTTTTATTATTTATTACTGGAAAAGAAAGGAAGGCTGCTTCAAAATATTAGTGGTGCAGAAACACCGAGAAGACTAACCAGCTTGAGGAGGGAGGGTGGACACACCTGTTTCAGAGCCCCAGTTGCAGCTCCTAAAAAGCTCAGCAAGAAGTGGAAGTGCAGGCTGCTAAACACAAGTAAGACAAAGAGGCTCTCCACTGTGAAATTGAGGATTTAAAAGATAAACCGATGAGCCCCTTAAAGTAAAAAATGAGATGAAGGTCCTGGACATGGAGGTGGAGCTAGACAAAGCTAAAACCTCCTGGACTCAGAAAAAAGAAGAAAACACTAAGAGGGCAGAGGAGGAGAAGGCCTCGCTTCAGCAAACTACAGAAAAAAAGGGCAGGTGGGAAATCATAGTCAGGTTTGCTGAGGTATCCTTGACTTGATTCTGCAAATTATCAATACAAATAAATAAGCATGTCATAACTGAGATGTTGTTTCAATTCTGTAGAAAATTACAAGTTGCTCTTCCAGTATGTCTCTGAGAGACGGTAACCTGGTTAAGAGCCCGACCTGCATCTTCTGTGAGGAAGAACACGAGCAAACTATGAATAATTCCAAAGAAAGATAGCCCCGAGAGGGGCGAAAGATGAGTACCCCAACCGGACAGATCTCAGAGTGATGAACCCAGCTAACCGAATCCCACCATTGAAGAGAGAAGAAAACATTTGGAAGCAGTTTGATGAGTATGCAAACACGATCATTGAAACATCAGGAGGGGGTGCTGATAACCACTTTCAGACAATGTTGGCAATCATTATCAGCTTGGCAGCCTAGAGGTTTGGGGTTGAGTAGAGGAAGTTGAGCAAGACACTGTACAAGAACAAGAGAGCTGAGAAAAACTATAATTGGAATGTCATATCTTTTTTCTACAATGATTATACAGAAATGTCAGTCACCCTAAAATTATTTACTGATGCGGCTCCCTCTATTGGTTTTGGGGGGGATCTACAACGATGAGTGGTTTGCTGACATCTGGCCAAAAGAATTGCTCGCTCTTCCCTCAGACTTACAATCTACCACACTCTTAGAGTTCTATCCCATTGTTGTTGCATGCATTCTCTGGGGCAACCTATGGTATGGAAACAAATCATAGTTTTCTGTCACAACAGTTAACATCATCAATAAAGGTCGCTCTTCTTTTCCCGTTAATAATAGATTTGTCAGACATCTAACATAGTCATGTGTCGTGGGAAATTTCACTCTCCATGCAGCGCACCTACCCAGCCTGGACAATAACATTGCTGCCTCTCTGTCCCGGTTTAATTTCCAGGAATTCAGAATCCTCTGCCCACACGGTGCGCCTCAAAGCCTGCGTTGCCCAGCCTTCGACCAAACGGTCCTATACTAGAAAGCACCCTAGAAAGCAACTACATGAACTGGCGAAGTCTACAATAAAAATGTATGACTCTGCATGGTCCTACTTCACTTCCTTCAGCGCAGCCTTCTCTGTTCCTGTCATGCATCTTAACATCCCTATGATTTGTGCTTTCATTGATTATTGTTAAAAATCCCCAAAAAATGCAACCTTCTTCCATCAAAGCCTTTGTAGTAGATCCCTCAGTATGTAGCCTTCTCTGGGACCCCTCCATTCCCCACCTCTTCAACGGACTAAAAAGAGAGCATCAGGAAGCAATGATAAGCGCCTTCCCTTCTCATGACCTCTAGTGCACAAACTGGTGTCTCACCTTAGGCAGGAGAGTTTTGGATCATATGCAGATTTATTTCTGGAAGCTGTTTTCTTCACTGCGTTTTAACGGTTCCTCCAATGTGGTGAATTCACGACTAGCTCAGACTCTATCTCACTAACAAACACTGCTTTCTGTCCTCTATCCTCTATGACCCGGTACCTGCAACGCCGTCGTCGTGCGAGGCAAGACGAACCCTTGTTCCTGACCGACAAAGGAAAGGCCATGTCAAGATCTTGGTTCACCACCCGCCTCCGTCTCCAAACGATGTGGACTCCCTCCTCAGCTGTACACTTCTCATTCCTTCCACATCGGTGTGGCTACCTCCGCAGCTGCCTTGGTCCCAGCAGCCACTCTGAAAGCCATATGGGTCGCTGGTCTTCAGCACACTACGAACTTTACATTCGGCCGGGAGTAAATTAGATAATTGCAGCTCAAAAGGCTATGAGCACTAATTCTTATGGAGATGAACATTAGTACCATATTGTGTGATAATAAAAATCATGCATTTGAAGGTGGTTGGCTGGGTTTCACTATTGATTTAGGTAGTATGACCTCTCATGGGATGCATGCTTGGATCACACCCTAAAGTGGTACGCTACAGCAAGGTCTGCAGCAGGCTTGCTGCTACATATATTCTGCATAGTCCGGCTGATGTTTAGCATGGGCGTATAGGCTTGGCGTTGGGTTCCGTTGTTTTTGGGAGTTTTCTGCATTGCGCTCCCTGTCTTGGTTTAGCATGCTGGTTGGCTAATCCAGGGAGCATCTTGAGAGTGAAGCCATCAACACCGAGCATAACTGTATGTCCATTTGTGCAATAAATGGTTTAATGGATGGTTGAACTGGTTTCTGCATTGCATTCACTGTCTTTACTTAGCATGCTGCTTGGCTATCTGCGTGATAAATGGTTAAATCTATGACGAGAGTTCGAGAATTCTGGAAAGTGAAGATTAAGGAGAATCAGGAGCAGATGCAGAGATGACTTATCAAGAGGGAATTGATCCAGCTGATCATTTATAAGTGACTTATATTTATTTTCAGTATATTTGAAATACAAATTAAAATATATACATGGATATTTTTTTTATATTTGTATATTTGTGTTCATTTGGGCAGAGAGAGTGTTTTATGATTTTATTCAAGGTATCATATGATATTCCAAACACTGTAGCTGTCAAGCAATCTCATATGTCCTCATATGCTGTGTGGGATGTGAAACACAACAACTCTTATGGTCTGACATATATGATCTGATATTTCAAACCTTGTATATTTCTAATGATTTTTATTTGTTTCACAGTGATGATGAGCAACAGGCTGCTGAAGAGCCTGAAGAGCATCCTCCCCAGCAACAGACAAGGAGCTCTGCAGAGAGAAACAGGAGGAAGCCATGAACCACAGGGCCTTCCTGCAGGAGCTCACAGCCCAGTAGTGTGGAGTCACAGCTGCTGCCCCTCCTGCTAAGGCACAGACTCTTCTCAGATCTCTGATCAGCCTGATGCAAGCAGGAGGGCCATGTATGGACCTAAGACCTGTGTACACTGCAGGCAGACCAGTCAATCAGACTACCACCTGGAAGTGTGAGGAGTGTGGTGTGGCTCTCTGCTTCAATGCTGACAGGAACGGCTGTGAGGCATCACACAGCTATCTTTTTGTAGAACAACGGATAGAAAAACCCCAGGACTTCTCTATAAAAAAATTTAAATATCTTTTGATGTGTGTTAGTGATTTTGTTTTCCACCTGATTCCCAAGACTTGGGAAAACATTTTCAAAAGCCCAAAACCTTGTTCCTTATTGTTATCTGTGCAGTTTGAATAAATTATTGTGAGATTCAATTTCCGTTTAGTTTTTTCTCTTGTCTTTATGGTAATTTTAATTATTATACATTCATGTGACATCACTGCAGCCTTCATAATCTGATAACCCAGTTTGTCCTGAAAAACAAAGATGTGTATGGCATGAATTTGCATTACAGTGTTGAGATTCTATCTTCATTTTTACAAAAGGAGACCAGGCAGACCCAAAATAGCAAAAAAAAGTCTTAGACCTCAGAGGGTTTAAGGTCATTATAATCCATCATGTGGGGACTATGAATATCTAGACCAAGTGTATAGGCAATATATCCTGTGGTCGTCAGTTTCACTCCAAACTGAAGTGTACACAGTGTGGCAATGTAACCTGACAACTCACTCATAATATTGCTGTTGCTGCTAGTTCTGCTTTGCTCATTCTTTCTTCATACCACTGCTGCTGGGTGTTTCAACTTATTTCTCTTTCCGCTAAACCAGCCTTCTCCTGTCCTAGTTTTATATTACCATACTTAGTAATAGCATCTCTTTTCCTGTGTATATGTGTCTCTCATATCTCACTGAAATGTACCTGTTGGGTTCTGTTCTGCACAGACCTGGAGGTTTTATTGCACTCCCCCGCTGAATCCTGCAGTACGGCTTGGATTCACCAGGGAGCACCCTCAGTAGCAGACCCTATTTCACCGAATACAAAGTGTATAATATGCTCTGACATAAGTGTCTCTGACATAATGGAATATGATCAAGCCCATTTGGGAATTTATGAAAATGTCATATATATATATATATATATATAGTTAGGCCAAAGACACCAAATGAGTAGCAACAAGTTGTTTAAGTGGCTACTTTGATGGGAATATAAATACTCCCTAATTCAACGGAGTGCAATTCAGTGGTCTCAAGAGGAAGCAACAGGCAGTCATCTTTACTCACCTGTAACAGGTGGAAGGTTAACAGATGTAAAACAATAGATACAATCAATTACAACATGCAAATTCACCTGGTATAAAACAGAGCATGCCACAGGAATCCATTTGTCTCAGAGGTCATTAACATTGTAAATCCTTTGGTTGTGCTGCAGTGAATTTGAAATGAGCTCGCTGTTAATTAATCTTGATTAAAAGTGTCGTAAGAGTGATTATGCTGTATCTACCGTCAGGGTGTAGATTGATGTGTTTTAAAGAGTGAAGATGGTAAAGTTGGGCTAAATTTTGTTGAGGGAAATACTAGCATGGCCATTTTAACAGGGGTCTTTGACCTCTCACCTCAAGATATCTGAATGAACCACCGAGTCTCCCCTTTACAGACATGCCAACTTTATGATAATCACATGCAGTTTGGGGCAAAAACCATGCACTTTTTTGCATGCAGTACAAATGTGTTATTTTAGCCTATTCTAAAATGGTGTATCTGAATATTTCCACACTAAACAGTCTTGGAATTGCATAAATTGGGTTTCACTGTAAAGCTGAGACTCTTGAGGATCCAATGAGCCCAACTGTATTCATGTGTGATGAAGTTAGTCCCCATAGGAGACATTTCATTGTAGTGAGACCATTCTTTTGAAACTTGACCTCTGTGATGGTCACAGCCACATAGGGTAATATCATTCCAGTTCACTCTCTCATCTCATTAGTTTGCTACCTACACAGGTTCATTTCATTTGCAGCCAACTACATCTGAACAATTAACATCACATAGTTGTTTTGATTTGTTATTTGCGTTTAACCTTACATGGTTTAGATGCACACATTAACACTGTAGGGTTACACATACTATTATTTCTTATATTAATCATTTGTTTCTTTGTTTTGAGTTACCTTGGCTGTTGGGGGGGCTGTCTTCCTGGTGGAGAAAAAGGCTGAAGGCTGAGGACTCTTAAATCCTGGAGCCAGCTCGTTGGGCCAAACCATGGGCTGCCATGTCATGGGGGTGATTGGGTTTAGTTAGTTCTGCTTTGTATTTAGTAATAGTTAGTGTCCATCTTGGTTACCCGACTAGCAGGTGGTGTGTGGTGGTGCTCAGAAATAGTTTGTATTAGCGTAAACTGATTGTTTTGATCTCTTTTTTTCGGCTTTTGATGGACTTCGGACTTGCCGGTTGGCATGAACTGGTTTGTGACTGGATCAGGATGGCGACTCAGGTAGAGGTAGAGGATGATGATATAGGCTTAGATTTGGATGAATGGACTCCAGTTTATAGTGGGAGAGGGCGAGGAGGAAGGGGAAGAACCAGGATGGATGAAATGCGCTCGTTTGCGAATCAAAGCAATAAACGAAGCTTGGATGAGAACAGTTCAGATGAAGGCAGGAGAGTTGTGCGGAAAAAGACCGTGAGAGAGGAATTCATAATCATCATTAAATTCAGAAAGGAAGACGAGGATATTAATCTAAGTCCGAGTGCACTATCGAGGGAGCTTAAAAAGAAGATAAGAGATGTGGAAATGCCCAAGGTTTTGAGAGATGGGAGCTTGTTGATAATATGTAAAACGGAAGAAAAGAAAAACAAAGCTTTGCGTGTTGAAAACATTTGTAAGAAAGTGATCAGTGAGATAAAGGTGCTGGGTGAGACCAAAGGGACACGAGGAGTGATTACAGGTATTCCTGTAGATGAAGACTTGGAAAAACTCAAACGAAGTATCTATGGGGGCGAGGTGAGTAGATTGAAGAGATTGCTTAGAACATGGAATGGTGAAAGGGTCGAGAGCTTGTCTATTCTTTTGGAGTTTCAGGGATCTGTACTTCCAGAAAAAGTGAAAATCGGATGCTTGAGCTTCCCAGTCAGGCCCTATGTTCGTCCACTGCTCCGTTGCTATAAATGTCAGAAATACGGGCACATTTATTTATCAAATTGTGTGAGTTAAAAAGTTATTCAGTTGAAAACATTCTTTAGATCATATTTAACTCCACAAAGGCTAAAGAAAATGAATAGAAATGTTTCAGATTTATGTTGGTATGGCTGTGGTGGGACAGGTACACTAATACATCAATTGTGGCACTGCCCAGCAGTGGAAAGATTTTGGGTTGATGTTATACATTTTTTAAATTCCATTTTATGTGTAAATATTCCAATATCCCCTACAGCAGACCTGGGCATTTTACGGCCCGCGGGCCACATCCGGCCCGTTGGCTGTCCCTGTCTGGCCCGCGTGAGGTCAAGTAAATTAGAACATAAATCAAAAAATAGGCCTATTTATGCTGTGCACGCAATACGGCTGTGTTGCTTTTATTTTGAAAAGGTTTTTTTATTTACATAGTCACGCACATGCGTAGGTAAACAGCTACATGTGATGCTGGTAAGCTAAGCTAGCCCTCAACATGTCAGCCCACGGCAACAAAAGAAAAATCGATACCGAATGCCGCGTTTTCAACAAGACATGGACTGCTAAATATCTATTTACAGAAGTCAAAGGTAAAGCCGTGTGCTTAGTTTGTGGTGTACAGGTCGCCGTGTTCAAGGATTACAATTTGAATCGCCACTACGTGACCAAACACGAGGAGAAATACAAGAACTTGTCTGAACAAGAGCGCGCAAGGGAGTCGGATGCTTTGCTAGCTAAGCTGCAAAACCAACAAGGACTTTTTACTAAACGTTGCACATCCAGAGATGCAGCTGTCAAGACAAGTTATGTCATATCCCACAAAATCGCTAGAAAAAGTAAACCGTTTTCTGACGGGGAGTTTATTAAGGAGTGTTTGCTGGACTCTGCTGCCCTAATATGCCCGGAGAAAAAGGGAGCTTTTGAGAACGTGCCCCTCTCGCGACGGACTGTAACGAGGAGGGTTGAGGACATCGCGGGGAATCTGGAACTTCAGCTGAAGAACAGAGCGGTCAGCTTCGACTATTTTTCCCTGGCTTTGGATGAGAGCTGCGATGTACGTGACACTGCCCAGCTACTCATTTTCATACGTGGGATATCTACGGACTTTAAAATCACGGAGGAGCTGGCAGCCATGCAGTCAATGAAAGGGACAACAACCGGGAGTGATTTATTCACGGAGGTAAATGCATGTTTGGATAAGTTGGGACTAAAATGGGACAAGCTGGCAGGCGTGACAACGGATGGTTGTCCAAATCTGACGGGGAAAAATGTTGGACTTTTGAAGAGAATGCAGGATAAAGTGAAAGAAATGAACCCTGAGCAGAAATTGACATTTTTGCATTGTATTATACATCAGGAAGTGTTGTGTAAGTCAGTGTTAAAAATGAACCATGTTGTTGATGTTGTAACTAAAACAGTTAACTTCATCAGGGCAAGAGCATTGAATCACAGAGAGTTTGTTTCACTTTTGGAGGAAAGCGAGACTGAACATTGTGACATAGGCTACCACACAGCTGTCAGGTGGCTCAGCCTGGGCAAAGTACTGAAAAGTTTCTGGGACCTGAGAGAAGAGATTCACGAGTTCTGTGTGAAGAAAGGAAAGGACATTCCACAGCTTACAGATGCAGACTGGATTGCTGACCTTGGTTTTGCTGTAGATGTGACGGCACTAATGAATGAACTAAATGTCAAACTGCAGTGCAGAGGCCTTTTTGTACATGAAATGTACAGCGCAGTGAAGGCTTTCATGAGAAAGTTGCAGCTTCTCTCAAGCCAAATGAAGGACAACATTCTCACCCACTTGCCAACACTGAAGGAAGCCACAAAATCAGCTGATCACCTCGACAAGTACTCATCCATGTTAGAAGCACTGCATGGTGAGTTTTCAAGGCGATTTCAAGACTTTAAAACAGTTGAGAGTGAAATGCACATGGTTTCTTCTCCCTTCACCTGCAGTGTGGAGAATGCACCCAGTGATGTTCAGATGGAACTGATTGACCTGCAGTCTGACACACTTCTGGCAGAGCACTTTAGGTCAGTCTCACTACTTGACTTCTACTCTTCCCTCAAAGAGGAGAACTTTCCACACATGAGGAGGCATGCTCAGAAGATTCTAGTCCTCTTTGGATCTACCTACGTATGTGAACAGACATTCTCAGTGATGAAGTTCAACAAATCCAGATACAGATCCTCTATCACTGATGACCACCTCTCAGCTGTCCTTCGCATATCCACCTCAGACATTCAGCCAGATTTCAATGCACTTGTTCAAGCCCAGAGCAGGCTGGATTTTTCCCACTGAACAAGTAAAATGAACTGTAAAACATTAAAAGCATTTATTGCTTTTTGCATCAAGTTGACAATTGCCTATCTTTAACATACTGTAAAACACCTATTCAGTATTTGGGAAGATTAACATGTTAAAAATAAAATAAAACACTGATGCAATTATTGTTTTTACTGTTTATTACTTCTATAGGAGTATTTTCCTATATGACCTACACCACAATTTCATATATTTATATAAATATTTACAGAATATCCTTATTCTTCTGATTACCAGTAGCAACTAATCAAAAATATATAATTTAATGCTTTTTACAATGGGGAAAATTAATACTGAGC